>KE505471.1:145777-160256 GCA_000441515.1 Elaeis oleifera
GCTGCTCCGCCGGCCGCCGGCGGTCCTCCGCAGCCTCGGATTGCGTGCCGACTTCAAAGCTCGTATCTCCTCCATCCGAGCTCCATTTTGGGTGATCTTGATTTCGTTGGACTTCATTTTCGTCGTGAACCTCGCTGTGGGCTCAATATAGATCGAATCTCGAAGTGTTAAATCCTAACATACAGTAGATTTGGTTAGCCAAATTGCTGCAATTTGATTTTGAGATCAAGTATAAGAAGGGCAAAAAAATATGGTTGCCGATGTATTGTCCAGGTGTGCCTCTAGTTCAGTTTATGCACTCAATACCTTCTTTCTGTCTTCAGATTTACTGAGTGAAATTCAGCAGAGTTAGAATGATGACCCTAGCTTATAGCAGTTGATTGTTCAGCTTCAAAATGCTCCCTCTTCTCACAAACATTATACCTATCATTCCAATCAGCTTAGAAGGAAGGGAAACTAGTGATTGGCAATACTGATTCCTTGAGGTAGAAATTGTTGCATCTCTTTCATAATTCACCACTTGGAGGACATTCTGGTGTTCATGCAACAGTCAAAAGATTGAAGGCACTAGTCTACTGGTCTGAAATTTGGAAAGCAGTACAAAACTATGTTAGGGATTGTGATGTGTGCCAAAAATATAAGTATAAAACTATTGCCTCAGCTAGTTTACTTCAGCCTTTGCCAGTTCCTTAAGGGTTATTCACAAACTTGACAATAGATTTCATAGATGGATTGCCAAAGTCACATAGGAAGTCTGTCATTTTGTGGTGGTTGATAGATTGACAAAGTATGCTCATTTCTTTGCATTATCCCATCCCTATAAAGCTCATACAATGGCTCCAACATTTATGCAAGGGGTTTATAAATTGCATGGGATGCCTCAGACAATTATTTCTGATAGAGATTCTATATTTCTAAGTACCTTTTGGAAGGAGTTGTTTGCTATGCAAGGTGTGGGACTGCAGTATTCTACTGCATACCATCCACGGATAGATGGCCAATCAGAAGTGGTAAATAGGTGTTTGGAGATATATCTCAGGTGTGCTATTGGTGATTCTTCCCATGCTTGGACTGAGTGGCTTCCTTTAGCAGAGTATTGGTATAACACCGATTATCATTCTGCAATTCAAATGACTCCATTTCAGGCTGTATATGGTGTTCCACCCCTCTTCATATTCCTTAGTTTTCTGGAGATTCCAGTGTTGCAGTAGTTGACATTCAGCCTAGAGACAATGAGGAATCAATTAAGTTGCTTAAGCATCATTGCAGAGGGCTGGAAATCGAATGAAACAATAGGCGGATAAGCATAGGACTGATAGGGAATTTGCCATTAGAGATTTGGTTTATGTTAAATTGCAGCCTTATGTCCAAAAATCAATGCACAGAGGGTCACCAAAGTTTCAAGCTCGCTATTTTGGGCCATTTTCTGTGATTGATCGAATCGGAAAAGTAGCATATAAATTGCAATTGCCCTCTACAGCACTCATTCATAATGTTTTCATGTTTCTTAGCTTAAGCCTACTTCTGCTACAGTGGCTGCTTCTACTACTTTGCCAGCTATATCCTCCCACTCTAATGCTTATCCTCAAGCAATTCTTGATAGAAGAATGGTCAAACATGGTAATGCTGCAGCTACGCAGGTGTTGGTCTATTGAAAAATTCATCTCCATCAGATTGCACATGGGAATATGTTAAAGTTGAGGTTTCCATCTTTTCCTTGGGGACAAGGAACTTATGGGGAAAGTATTGATATGAATTCAGTCGAAGAAGAGAGGAACGGCTTCTTAACTAACTCCATAACAGTTATAACAGCTTAACTGCTATTGAAGATTGATTGGCTGACGAGCTAGCTGAGCTGGAGCTGTAGTTAGTTGGCTATTCTTCTGTTATAGGAGTATAAATAATCTATAATTGAAGATTCATTGAGGAATAATACTGAAACTTCTGAGTTGATTCTCTGTAATTCTTTGATTTTCTGAATTGCTTGTATCAGATTACATATAATTTTATTTGATAATTTCTCATATAAAAGTTAAGAAATTAAAATGCTATAAATTTATCAAGATCTTGCTAGATAAAAATATGATAACTGGAGAAATTTCTCTCTCACTTTTTATGAACAATAATCCACTATAAGTTCTGTTTTGTTCATCATGTTGTATTCAAATTCTGGAAGCATTCTAAAAATTTATTCATATTTTTATAGTTTAGTCAAAAATAGCATTTAACTTGTGACTAGGACATATAATTTTCAAATGTGTCTAAAATGTGATTAACAAAATTTTATGTCAAGTATTGATATAAAAGAATGAAAAATATTCAAAGCATGCAGGATGATATAAACAAACATCACTTGACAAAAACATTAGAATTTATTAGTTGAATATTTGGAAATTATTTGAAATTTAAAGTTTAAAGCTATTCATAGCATTATGCTATATATGCAAAATACTCTAAGATGGCATTTGGTACATTGCGAGGCAATCGATCTGGATTGTTAGTAACGTAGATTGCCGATAATGTAGATTATCAATAATGTTGATTATCATGTTTGATACACACAGGTAATGTTGCAGTAAAATTACTAAAAATCTTGATTGACATATTTGGTATGACAATTAGATTACTGATAATGCGAAATCAAATTTTCAAAATACCGCTAAGTCAAATTTATTAAAATCTAAATATTATGATTTATACTCAATTAATTTTTTTAATATATTAAATTAAAATAATTAATTATTATTAATTTTTAATAATAAAATTATTATTATCAAATAGAAGATTCAATGGCTATTATTATTATTATGTAAAAAATTTGAAAAGAATTATTATTTTTTAATACTTATTATTATCTTTATTTTTTTTATTTTTCCCCCCTTCCCTCTCCTTCCCCCGCACGCTGCGCACCTAACCCCGCTGCTCTGCGCACCCTACTCCCCATGGCACCTCGCCTATTGCACCTCCGGCACCGCCTTCCGGCCATCCGCACCTCCTCCCATCCTCTCGCACCACCCCCTGGCCCCCCGACGAACCTGCACCCCACGCCCCCATGGCCACCTCCATCGCCGCCCTCACCACCCGCATCGCCGCCCTCACCCACCCACCGGTCCCATGCACTCTAACCTCTGCACCCCCCGCCCGTCATGCCTCCGACACCGCACCCCGTCGCGCCTCCCGCACCACGATATGAGGTAGCGACATTATCCTCCTCTGCCCCTCGCTGATGCTCTCCTGCACGAGCACGACCACTGCACACAGATCACCTCCGCCCTTTGCCTTACTGCCGTCATCGACGCGGCCGCCCCCGTCACCCCAGATCTCGTCCACCACATCCAGCGCCTACTCTCCTGCCTCGTGAAGCTCCTTCGAAGCAATGCCTTCAAGACCAAGCCCACCCTAATCTCCCTCCTCAACAATGTCGCTGGCACCGGTGGGGCCTACGGCCTGATCTCCCTCCTCGACAGTGTCGCGGCTTTATGAGATGGAAAGAGGGATTTAGTCTATTTTTAATATTTTGTCTCAGTATTTCATTGTCAGATTACCAAATATTTGATAATCTGAATAACCATCTTTTCTTAGGTAATCTGGATTACCTTCTGAGAGGTAATCTGGATTGCCAAGGCAATCCAGATTGCCATCCAAAGGACGTACCAAATGCAGTAATCTGGTAGGGTCCCTTTAAATTACCAGCAATCTGGATAGATTGCCAGCTACCAAATGCAACCTAAAAGATAGAAAGCACCTTGTGTTTGTTAAAACAATGATAGATATGCATGCCATGTACCTGTAAGCTTCTTATATATTATCAAATACTATTATATGGGCACATGTAAATAAATAAGTGGAAAAAGATTTTGGGATTTATCCACAATCAAATTGATATAGTGTGATAAGTTGTAAATGAGATAAGATTAATTAAATGTAGTCTCAGAAAGGTAGTTAAGCAAGTAGATGATTTTTTAAATATTTGTGAAGGAAAACTAGGACAGTATGCATGCTAGAATAATAAAATTTTCATACAAGCAACGAAAGCATATTTATCTAACATACATCTTCTAGATCTCATCTCATGAGATCATCCCTATCATGTTCTTAAGATCTATATGTAGAAATAAATTTTATTAAAGCAAAAACATGAAGATCATATCTTCACCCTTGTGCGGATAGTTATTCACCGTAATTGATGATCATAGATATCTCTTCGGTTCTTTTTTGAGCCGCACAAGCATCCGGCCTCTATAGATATCCACGGGACAAATCTAGGAAGACTCCTCTTTTTTCTTCATCAAGAACCAGTAAGCAAGATGAAGGAAGATGGAAGAAGATGAAGAGAGAACACTTTCTCTCTAAACTAGGCGCCAACCCTTAGTGCGTGGAGAAGAGGAGATGCCCAACCCTTGGACATGGAGACCAATAACGCCCCACCTATGGGCGTGGAGGCATGAGGAAGAGTGGAGAGGGAGAGGGCATGGAAACTAAGGAGAGAGGAGAGGCATGGAGGCTCTTAGCTTAAGTTTTAGAGATCACATCGGGATACCTTTTATAGGCCAAAAGGAGAGCTACTTGGTTTAGGAGTTTGATCAAATCATATTCTTATCTCATAAAAAATCTAAAACTAACTATTATTAGGACTCTTGGGTACCTCCCACTTGCCCTATTTGACACCAAAACCAGATCGGGCATGCGCCCCATCATTCTCTCCTTTTCCTTGTCGGGATAGGTCAAGGGGCACCAACAATTGGCGCCCCATGGATCCAATCCATTTGGGCTCAAGCCCAATTTCTTCTAACTTCATTTATAAGGTAAAGCCAACTCTTGGCCATCCATAATGCTTGCAATTGACTTGGTCTAATCTCCATCTCATAGGAATTCAAATCTAAAGAGAATTTGGATTTAACCATGTGCTAGCATAGTATTTCTAAACCCAATAAGATTCTCAAATCCTTAACCCAATTGGATCATGTGAGTCCAATTGATCAATCCTAGATCAAATCTCTTGTGGTGTGATCTCATTGGTTCAATTATCTCTGGTAGTAGGATATATTATGATCTCCATCAACAATATCATTGAAACTTCTTTCAATGGATTAGAATCCATTCCAATTCAGTCAATTTGAAATTATTGATCATCAGAAAAATTCTCAATTGGTTCTACAATCCATCAGTGATACTTAGCAGTATGTAGTGGCAACCCAGCAGAACTGAATAGATGAACCTCTAGGTGCAGTTGCCGTATGATCCGGTTCTTCTATTGTTAGTTCCGACAAAGTAAGGTTATATATAACTCGTTAATCTGATCTTGTTATATGTAAGATTTAATCAATCTGAGTTCTTAGTGAATCCTCATAAAATTTCTTTCCATTATTCACACTTGCCATGGCTATGGACTTTCAAACTCAGTTTTATGATCGTCATAGGACTTCTCCTTTACTACTAGGATCGATAGATCCCATATAGATGCACATCCTATTCCTACAATGAACCTACTGCAGTCAAATATACCTCAAGGCTCTGTATGACTAGGAGATCGAGTTATGGTGTAGTCAAACTATAGCAAGCTCATTGTAAATAGTCAAGACACCACAGGTCGAAGAACTATTCACACTACTGCAGCATCGAGTATGTCACGATGAGAAAATAGATATCCAAGTGACTACTCGTGTGGATCATGCTCAGCACCCTTGTTTCTAACAAGTACATGCACTCTCGCTCAGTGTTCTCACATTATAGATTTGAGATTCATCTATCTATAAAGAAGTGATCCGTGCACCAGCCTATCTGAATCGACCATTGTCCCTGTGATGATCCTACGGTCGGAAACAGTTTATGAATTAACCATCAATGATATATATCTCAAATTTTCAACTATTGAGAATATGTGTTATTATCTTGTTGATTCATTGGACGATTCATAGACACATTACATAATATGAAGGGATAAATAATTCAAATTTTATTTCATTAATAAATTAAGATTACAAACTATGCTCTTAGAATAATTATATGTGTCGGTTTAATTGACTTCTAAGATATATATCTAATAATTTACATTATTGAACTATTGAAGATTTTATTTTAAAATTAATAATTTTTTTGAAAAAAATCAGAAATTAACATACTCAGAGAAAAATAGATATATCCATGCATCCGACTCACTCTTTTAGTTTTGTACATATACTTCTAAATGTGTGTGTGAGAGAGAGGGGGAGAGAGGAACACCGGCCAACATTGTAATTACGATATCCCGATTTTGAGAAGCACGTCATCCAAGAATCAAACTTGTTGGTAAGCAAAAGATATGACCATTAGGATAAGATTCGGTTCGCTACGTCTGTAATAATTTTTAGCTTGCTGATGTAGAGTTGCTTTTGTGGTTATGCCAAGCCAGGACTTAGACCCTTCAATAAAATATTAAAAAAAATATTTGACCCGATCTACAATTAATGGATTGGATTAATTGAGTTGTAGCTAACAAAATATAAATATAAAATAGAAATGTAGCACATGTAAATTCAAAAATTAGAGTATAAAAGAGATAATATACGTGGATTAGATGCAATATATTTGCTTTTTTTAAAAAGAGTCCAGTTGGTTGAGGATGTGGATACTAGATAAATAGTATCTTTATAAAATAGAGTCCAATTAATTTAGGATTTCCAAGAGAAATCAGGTAGATGAGAATAAGAAAGAATGAATAAATAGAGATGCATGTAGATATTTATCCAAATTTTTATCATATTTTATGTAGATATCCATGAAGAGAAGAAGTAAGGATATTCTAGCCATAAAATTTACCTGATGCAATCTAAAACAGTATTCTTCTCTTATTTGTTAATATAGTATAGATTATTTTCTTTTAGAGAAAGGGGACTCCAAGTGCCACCATCGCTAGATCTCACACGTAGGAGCAAGAAATTCTGACCTATAAACTGAGATGAAAATAATATAGAACTTTGCGAGACTTTAGCTCCAATATTTTATATTAAATTTTCAGAAACAGCATGAGAATTTAGTGTATCATTTTTCTAGGAGAACATAATTAATGCTAAATGCTAAATTTTAATGTAAATAATAGACCCTCTTCAAAATGTTTAGCTTAGATTTTTTTTTAATATCATGATTACTCATTCGCTGCGTTAGTTTTTACATCATGGTAACATGGTTACTCATTTCACTAGCTTTGTCTCATGCGTTCCTTTTGACTAGTTATATCTATTTCTTTGAAAACATTGTCAAATACTTTAACGTTATCTCGATTTTTTTTTTTCAGCAATAGATTCCATATCCAATTTCCCACGGTTCCCCATCCGCTTAGATCTTAATCTAAAGATATTCTCGATGGTGATGTCAATTTATGGGTGATTGAGACATCTATGGGGTCCATACAGAAAGCATGTCACAACCGTCAATCTATGAGAAAGGCATGTGATGTAACACACAATGGGTGTTTGATGCAATATTATCCATAAACTGGAAATTTTTTTGCCTCTATTACGCTTGAAAATTATAGACATATTCTTTTTTTAAGGAAAAATTATTAACAATATTCTTCATTTCTTGTCAGTTATAAGCCCTTTTTACAAATTTAATGCCAAGTAATTCACGTATATTATATTAAACAATTATTTGCGCACTTCTACATAATTAATAATATAGTAGTTTTGTAATATTAGGTAATATTATAGAATTTAATATTATTTACAAATCTGTGAAAGTTTATTTCAAAGAAAGGATTTGCAGGTGCAAGTCACAGCCTCAATAATAATGATAATTATTTTCCATGTGGAGAGGAGCAAACCTATTAATGCTAAAGTTCAAATAATACAAATGCTACAAATTCAAAAAAAAATTAAATTAAACATTCATTTAAATAAGACACTCCATATTTCAATGACATATTTATTATTTATACTTACAAGTTTTTACATGTATTTTTTGAAAAAAAAAAAGCCTAAAAGATCAGGCAATCAAAGAGAGTAGAAGGGAAGTCTTTATCATTTCATTACCCAAAAGATTAGGCAACCAAAAATATTGTGGGCAGATATCTTTGTGCCTTGGGCTCTAACACTATAGAAAGAATATGGTGTTGACCCCCACGTTTGAGTTGCCCCTTACCTTCCTCTCCTTTAACATAAAGCTAAAGAATGTACCAATCAATATACAACAGTACCAAATGATTGTCAGTGTTAGTTATATAATATAAACCATTACTGAAGCAAGCAGCATCATTAGCTGGAGATTTATCCTTAAACTAGTACCATTTGCTTTGGGGCCCAACTATAATTTAATGCCACTTGGTTGCTTGACAGATAATGCAGACAGCTTGTTGCCCAATTTTTTTCATTTCCTTTTCCTGGTTCACTTGGCCTGGTTGATGCATGGTGATGCAATTTGTCTGATGGAATCAAGGGGTTTCAACTCTAAGAACAAATGTGGGAAATGATGCATGGATTGCATGTTTTGGCTCTATCTCTGTGGCAACTGATGCAAGTGAATAGAATAGATGACATATAGTATATTATTTTAAGGGCACAAGTGGGTTTTAATAAACTTGGATCCTACACATACAGTAGTGTTACTTTAAACCAACCTTGTATAAATTAATTTATGAATTATTTATGGGTTAAAAAATTGAGAGTCCAGCAAAGGATTAAACCCACTATGATGAAATCTGAATGAATTTGATCAGATCTAACACAAATAGTTTCATTAAAATATATGGCAAATCACAAGAGATGAGTGAATGCGTTAGATTTGGTTCTAAATCTTGGACCCCATAAATCACTCAAAGTGAATCTATCATCAAGTTGGATATGATCCATTAGATGCCTAATATTGACACAGACAATATAAGCAAAGGATCACAAAAGGCAAGTCATTTTCTAAGAGAGGAGTTGATAGCAATGGTGCAATTTGATGATTGAGATGGGTGCAATTTGAGTCATAGATAGCTACATCCCTAGCCTATAGCAGTACATGCCAGTTGTGCATGGATGAGACATACAACTATGAAAGATGTTGCTCTCATGCCATATGGCATCCATCCTAGATGGCGTGGCCACTTGCAACCTACCTCATCCAATCAGGATAAATGTGCAACAACAACATTGGATCCAGTCTACCATTTTAATTAATTAAGACATTGGCCCTCATAATATATATAGAACTAGGAACCATTCAAGAAAAGATATAATCGAGAGCTCTGATCATCATGGCCGTCCGATAGACATTTTATGGTTGATGATGGAGCTACTTTCGACCTGATGTTCTGACCAAAATGCCCCTACCTTCAGCCCCAGGCAATCAACTTCGAGAAGATTCTGTCCCCCACCTCACCTGGGACACGTTGCGGTGGCGCCCTCAGATTCCGGTCACCTGACCGGCACGTGGACCACCCGGAGGGCGGGGAGGTGGTCCGGGCGTGGGGTGTGCACGACGGGAACGTCGCTTTCCGTTCGCCCACGTCAGCGGCTGTCCGAAGGAGATCTCGTGGCGACAAACACGGGTGACGTCACGGCCCGTCCTTCCGTCTCGAGAGCGCGACACGTACGCTCCATGGCGGGCAAGTTGGCCAAAGCTTGTGGGACGCGAGGGTACCGTAAATACACGTGTCGCGCGGCGGACTGTCTATATACGTGGCAGCAGATGCGGCGCCCTCCCGTCCCTCAAAAGGCACCATGCGGGCCCCGCTTGGTGTCAGAAAAGTTAAAGTAGTACGTGTCCACCCCACGACGGACGTTGGACCGCTCCTTCTAAATCCTTTCCGATCTCCCCGTCCACATGGCAGAGCGGTCAAAACTCGGCGACTAAAACGAGTAAATCTTTTCCTAGTGAGTCCATCACACCTGATACCCATGTATAATCTCCAACTCGGCACCAGATGGTTCGTAAATGACGGCCGTTAAGGAACCAGTCCTTTATTAAGTAATTTATTCAAAATATAATACTTTTTTTTTAGATAGTTCGTAATGACTTAATAATAGTTGCTATTTTAATATTGAACGTCGAATATTGACGGCGTTATTGATACGTTAACATAACCGGGGTTTGGTGGAGGGCAGTAGCTTCCGTCCTTAAGAGAGATGCTTTACCACACGTGTCGGATGAATAGAGGCGCCAGCATAGAGATTTTTGTACGGTAGTACCCGTACCGTCCGCGTTACTCGATGGATTAATTGGAAAAAATCCGACGGTGGATCATTCCACCGCATAGGATATATGTTGTGGGTTGCATAAAGGCAAAATGTGGGGATTATTAGTTCGGGTTGGGAATGGAAGACAGCTAGAGGGAGAGCAACGCATCGGCCGATCGGATAAAAGAGCGACACGTGTGAGAGGGTGCGGGACCTCTGCCTTTATGCCACGTGTCCCAGGACAAGCGCGAGGACCACGATTGCCGCTCGCGAGCCGAAGCGTTGCGCCGCTCGTTCGGCGACGACTCCGGCTACGGGCTACACCACGTGTCCCCTCTACCGCCCTCCAACGGAGACACGTGGCGCAAGGAAAGCTATTGCGGGACACGGGAGGGCATTTCCGGAATCCCACAAAACTTCCAGGGGCACTAAGAGAGGCGCTCCCTCGCTTCCTCTTCTATTTTTCTCTAATTCTGATCTCCCAAAATCTCTCTTTGTTTCTTCCTCCCGCTTTCCTTTTCTGGTTTTCTTCGTTCTATAGGAGAACGCTTAGATCTCTTCTCTGTTTCACTCTTTGTTTTCTTTTTTTTCTTTTTGTTTGTTGATCTCGTATCATGGCTTGTATGCTTTATTTCGCGGTATTTTCTGCTTATTTCTGCAAGTTTCTCGTAAAAACCTGAATCAGAGCCGAATCTGCAGTCATAGGTTCTTGTATTTCGATAAAAGATCAAACCTGTGAAAAAGATGAAATTTTGGTAGAAATACTGTAGCTTTTCGCTTTTCTCTCCGTTTTTCTTCCTGTTCGTTAGTTTTTAGTTCTTCGTATGCTTGTTCTGGTTCGATGGAAGAAGAGACGAGTTCGCGGAATGAGAGCTATTCGAGGGATTTCCTGAAGCGATTTGCGGGCAATAGCTTCGCCTACAAGCACCCGGAGGCAACCGGCGGGGACTCCAACGAGATCGAGCTCAGCCTCGGGCTCTCCCTTGGCGGGTGCTTCGGCGCCGACCCCAAGGGGAAGAAGCTGTTCCGCTCGTCCTCGATCGCCTCATTCTCGTCGTTGCCGACGGAGCCCGAGTTCCCGGTGGCCACCGTCCTCAGCAGGACGAGCTCTCTTCCGACCGAGACCGAGGAGGAGCGAAGGAAGAGAAAGGAACTCCAGAGCTTAAAGAGGTTAGAAGCTAAGAGGAAGAGGTCGGAGAAGAGGAATTCTTTGAAACGGGGGACGAGAGTGGATGAGGATGGGGAGGGAGGGCAGAGCTCGGCGGCGTCGCCGTTGACGAAGGTGGGAGCTTTGAGGTTGGGCTCGATGGGGGCCATGGATTACCTGGCGGTGGTCAGTTCGGAGGGTGTTGAACGGGGCCAGTCCTCCGGGGATGCCCGGGTGGGCGGCGAGCTCCGGCCAGGTGGCTTCTTGGCCGATGTCGCAGGGATCGATTGGATCGCAAGGAAGCAGCTCCTCCTGCATATCCGAGCACGAGAGCCGGCCAAAGCAAGGTATAAGATCTTGTCTTGCTTTGAATTTATGTCCACCATTATCGCCCAATTGCTTCACAAAAATTGGTTCTTTTATCTTGAATTTTGTTTGATGGTGAATGTTTATTTTGTAGTAGTACTGTTGATTAATGGTTGGAATTGGAGGTTGGTGTCTCTCCTGTTCAATTAAGCAGTGAGGTTGGGGAGAAAATTATGTTATCATTGCTTTACTTCCCACAACATGGGGAGTTATTTAGAGGGTGGTTGGGTCCTGTCATAATGGTTACTGTGGGTGGGTGGGTGGGTATTTTTTTGTGCTTTTTGTTAAATTGATTCTGTTCTTTAGTTGAAAAATAAGTAATTGATGGTCTTTAGGATGTTTTTACCACTTCCCTCTTCCACTGTGCTTTTCAAGATTTCTTTTTTATTTTATTTTATTTTTTTTATATAGATTGTAGTTTCTTCAGTGTACGATGTGCTAGTTGCTGAACTTTTTTAGGAAAGTAATTGTTGATGGAGGTGGGGATGGGTCTCCTTTCACTGATTCAGGAGGTGGATCCTTTTATCTTGCTTTCTGATTGCTAATATGCCTTTGGTTCTTGGTAAATTTTTACTGGCTGATTTGTTTTGATTCTTATTGAGTCTAGTGTCATTTTATGAATCTCTTGACTTCACAAAAGATTGGAAGGAAATGTTTAAGGTTATTTAACTGATCTGATACCCCAGTGGGAATCATTAGGAGCTTCAAGTAATAACCTGTTGTCTAGCAGAGAACTATGCTCAATTTGATTAAAAATTAAGGATTTATATGTTTTCTGATGGCTGATTCCTTCCCGTAACTACAAGGCCTTGCTTTTTTATCCATTTAATGGAAATTATAATGTCGTGTTCGTGAACGACAGATATCTGACTCTGCGAAACCATTGGGTGAGGATCCAAACCAGATTGAGAGGGTGGACTGGAGAATTAAGTAAGCCTGGGTGTGCAATTTCAATGCCTCATGTCGAATTATACCTGTAATCTAATTTTAGATTCTATTATTCGAATGTGCTTGATAATTAGCAGAGTTTCTCTCCATTTCAAGTCCATATTGGTACTGAAGTAGTAGCCACAAATTGCAACTGTATTGCATCTGTTATCCATTTCTAACTTACTATTTATCTGATAATAGAAACTACTTGGGATGGGGAACATACTGTATGATATGCTAAGAAGTATCTCCATGACAAAGAGGATGTTGAAGTGGGCTTGTAACTACGTTTGGTATGAGCATAGCTATTACTATATTTGGCAATTTGATCCCCTTTCGGATATGAATTGTTAAAATTTGTGCTAGAGTTGGCAATTACGCATGTCTTGTATAAAACATGCAACGTCGATTCCTTATCGGCATGGAGCAGTCACCTACCTGACCTGAGAACGAATGTTGGCTGAAGTTTTATCAGGATGTGTTACCATCGCCATACCATTCAGTAGCTGGTTGGTTTTGTGTTTCTAATGTTTCACCAAGTTTACCTATGGGAAAATAAGGGAAACAAGAATCAAAATGAGAACATAAAGGGGTTTATTCATATTGATGTTGTTTATATTTCAACTGCCAACTTACTCTTCCATTTTTGTGTGTTTCCTAGGGTTCGACGCATCCGGGTTCACCAGTTGTACCGATGTGAGGAGCCCTTCAACCTTCCAGTCATTGCCGGAACATGCCATCCATCAAATGGCGGCCAACGCTCCAACGTCCGTCGTCGGAAAAGCTATTGGGACCGTCGGAGGAGGGGAAGAGGATCCTGCAAAGAAGAATGCAGGGAGAGCCAATGGGATGAAAGAGATGGAGAGAAACATGATAGAAGAGATGCCTTGTGTGTCTACCATGGGAGATGGTCCTAATGGGAGAAGAATTGAAGGCTTCCTCTACAAATATAGGAAGGGAGAAGAGGTGAGAATAGTTTGTGTGTGCCATGGCAGCTTCCTCACCCCCGCCGAGTTCGTGAGGCATGCAGGAGGTGGTGATGTCGCTCACCCTCTCAGGCATATTGTTGTCAACACCTCCCCTTTGCCTTCTTCTGATCATGGTCCTGAATATTCAACCTCCAAAAGGAAGGTTTCTGTTTTCCTCCTCTTTTTTCTTTTTTCTTTTTTTTTTTTCTTCCTTTGACATTGAAGAGTTTGAGGTTTCTCCTTATGGTTGAAGGGTGCTTTTATTCAAGGAGAGAAAGAAAGGTAGAAATGAAGAAATTCTGACATCAACTTCTCACTTCTGAATTATGGTTCTATGTCTATCTCCTTCTTACTGGATCTTTTAATGGTTTATAGGATGAGTTAATCAAGGATATGTCCATGAATAGTGTTCTTGGTATGGGTAGTTTGTTCCTTTTGGGAGCTGGTCACCTGGCCTGTTATACCCACTGAAAGGGTATAATTGCTCCACCAAGAGTTCCTAGACGAGGGCCAGGTGGTCTGCCACCTATAAGGTTGGTGGGAGGGTCGTTTGGCTGGCTGTTGTTGTCTTCATAAATTTAATGGTTTGCAAGATAGACGTCCGACCTGGAGGCTATTGAAATGGTTGCAAGCACGGCAGGTTGTACAAGACTTTCTGATGAGACGAATTATTTCTCCAGCTACCTTAATGAATTAGATGAGGACTAGGGAGCACCACTAGGTGGATGGTGTGGTTTTGACTTTGGTTTCCGAGTATAGTTGAGGAAAACTATGTCCAAAATAGTAGTGAAAGGTATCTAATTACAAATTATAATTTATCTATCTAATTCTTGCCTGAATTATACCCACACACACACACACATACGTGTGTGTGATTATTATTTAAGAAGTAAATTAATTATATATATATATATATATATATATATATATAT
>KE505471.1:160276-180320 GCA_000441515.1 Elaeis oleifera
TATAGACACATACATACATACACACACGTGTGTGTGATTATTATTTAAGAAGTAAATTGAATTTATTTTTTTATACTGATTGAATCGAATTATATGTATGTATCCAAAATATTTGAATATGTTTTGGATAAAAATTTAATAAAATATAGAATTTATTTATTTTTGGATATTTTTTAATTTATTATTAAAAAGCAAAATAGAATGTAGATTCATGTGATTTAAAGAACTGTGATTTAAAGAACAATGATTAAATAAAATTATTTAGAGATATTTATATTCTTTCTCTTTCATAAATAAAAGTAATATGATTCATTTATTTTTTAGATACTTACAAAATTTTAGTATATGAAAAGGGAGGCGATATTGGTTTATTAAAAAAATTAATTTTTAAATAATCAATTTTGAAATATTCAAAAGAAAATGAAATATATTATTTTAAATCACATGGATTTATATACACTATTTTTTTGTAGGAAGATGAATGTAAAATAATCATAAGTTGTGTAATTTTTAAATTAAAAAAATTAATATATGAATAAAAAGTATAATATTTTTTGGTAGAAATAACAAATACAAAACATATAATATTAATGGAACTTAATTAGTGTCTTTTAATTGTTTAAATAGTAATGTTTTTGGAATATCCAAGAAAATGAGGTATGCAATAGAATATTTCAATTCAATCAATATAAAAAAACAATAATCATCTTGAGACATTATTATCTTAGTGGTTAAAAAGTTATTTATTTGATAGTTGAAGGCCATTCTAATTTAATTTTAATTTTTAGATCTGGTTTTGTAAGGTAGATTTTTTTTGAAAATTTAATTCCTTTAATGACTTTTTAAAGAGTGATCGGAGGGGTATACATGTCAAAAACCTCAATGGAGGGATAAATATGTAAATTGTCATTTTATAAATATAAATATCTGATTGGGTATTTTATAGGAGAATATATGTAAAAACTTTATAAGATATTTTTTCCATTGGCCATTCCAAACTGAACGGAGAGAGAAAATAGAAATAAATATGTAAAAAGAATTTTTGAATTTAGAGAAAGATATATAAATTATAAGTTTGTAGAGGTAAATATGTAGCCAAATAATTTAACGCGAGATTGTGTCCAAAAAGTTTAAAGAATTATATCTCTTTTCATTGACCAATCCAAGCTAATAAATTATGATTATAAATATATAATTAATTGCATAGACTAACATCCATGGAATGGCATGTTATATATAGTAGATCGATCGTGTCGGCTCAAAATCTAAAAAAATATTTACAGAGAATTATAAAAAAATAATTACGAAAGAATAAAAATTTAAAAAATAATTTATTTAAAAATATATATATCAAAATTTTACAAGGGTGCTTCACAAAGACGTCTTCATATGCACAAATAATCTCTTTCTTTTTTCACACATAATTTTTATGATTTTTCATACGGTTTCACATCCAAAAGGATATGTTGAAAATCACTACATGTCTAATTAGGACTAAGGGTATGTATTCGATTTTTTGGTTTAAATTGAATCAAAGTTTTGAAAATTTGAACTTCCGAACTTACATTTTGTAGAATCAAAAATCGATCCGAAATAGCTTAAAACCAAACCGAAATAATTTCAATTCGGCAATTCGATTTTGGGCTTCTTTATGCTGGCCTTTTGGTTTAATTTAGACTTATTAAATTCTTTAATAGCTTCATTATTTGGATTGTAGAATTGTACTTGGGATTAGTTTAGATGGATCATGATTTAAAAAGAACGTGATAAGTAAGTCTGATTTAAAATTAGACTAAATAAATCATGAAAGATGGTCTTTTTTTAAAAAAAATCCACTCTAAGATTTTGTCATACATTCTTTAAATATAAATATCATCCAAAGAAATAACATCAATCTGATTCACCTAAATGAGGTCTCAAAGAAATTAAAAAAAAAAGCACAAAATCTATACAAATATATTCTCAAAATATTAATATTTGAAATAAACTATTCTAAACTCAAAGTTGAAAACTCCTCTCATGGAGTAAATGCACGATGAATGGCGTGCAATCAAAAATTGGTCAAATACAAGGGATAACATAGCATGTTATCTACTATGAGATTTGGCATGGTCTAACTGGATTTTCTGGTTCAAATAATATTTAGTCCAAATATAAATATTAAATCAAAAGAAATCAAATAATTTGATTTTGATTAATCAAAATTATCAAATTAAATACCAAAGATCGAACCAATTAAAAAATTTCGGTTCGATTTTAAACCAAACCAAAATTTTCAGCAAAAAACTGAATCAAACATCGAAATAACTAACAGTTTGGTTCGATTTTCGATTAACCGAACCATTTGCATACCCCTAATTAGGACTATTTTCTGTGTGTTCTATTTGAAATAGGACTTTATTTTAGTATTACTCTATTTAATTATTTCTTCTAAAAGCTATTAGTATTTATGTCCTAGTAGATCTTTGATTTGTGAGTCAAGATAGAAGTCAAACTCCTATCATACAGTGGTCTATTTAAAGGGACCTTTAGTACCTCCTTTGGATGTGGAACCATATGAAAATCGTAGAGAACGATGTGTGAAAGAAAAGAGGAGATGATTCCTGTTGTGTCTTGATATCAGTTGATTTTGAAATTACTCCAAAGTTTGAGTTGTTAGAAGACTTCATGATTTTGAAGTTACTCCAAAGTTTGAGTTGTTAGAAAATTTTATGCATGAGGAGTTGATTCCATATTCAGAAGAAGCCAATTGTGTACAGATACTTGAAGCAATCCAAGTAGGGGCATGTAGAATAAAAGAGATTGTAATTGAAGAATGTTTTGATTCTAAACTTGCTCATGAAGAGTCAAAAGATACTACAGTTGATCCACTTATGAAGATCTATATTGAGAAATCAAATCAATAAAAGAGTTCTATATCAAAGCTATCCAAAATCTGGATGTTTTTATGGAGTTTTAGTCAGCTATAAGATGAAAAGCTGGTTGATCTTAAAATAGCTTCGGAGATCAAGAATAAGAAGATATATTAGTGGAGATACTAAATGCTTTCGACCCACCATTCCATCTTTCTCTCTCTATTTCTCATTCATGGCGGCGATCAAGTCCATTAGGGCTCACTAGATCCTTGACAGTCGTGGGAATCCCAACTTGGAGGTGGATTGTTTCTTAGTGATGGAACTTTCTGCAAGGCTATAGTTCCCAATGGTGCATCGACGAATATATATGAAGCTTTGGAGTTGAGAAATAGAGGATCGGATTACCTTGGGAAAGGTATCCTCAAGGAAGTTGAGAATATGAACAGGATCAATGGACCAGAATTGATTGGGAAGGATCCTAGTGAGCAAGCTTAGATGGATACTTTTATGGTTCAGCGATTTGATGGGACCTCTAATGAATGGGGTTGGTGCAAACAAAAGGTTGATGCAAATGCAATATTGGCAACATCATCTGTTGTATGCAAAGTAGGAGCTAGGTTGAAGAAGATTCCCCTTTATCAGCATATCGCCAATTTTGCTGGAAACAAGAACTTAATGTTGTCTGTGCCTGCATTCAATGTCATTAACGGAGGATCTCATGTAGAACATCATCATCTTCGATATATGCTTCGAAGAGGATGAGCCAATGAAGGGATCATTGTTCGAGCAATAAAAAAGTTCTACTATTCAATTATTAGTTCGATAAATTATTATATGTTACTATTACTATGCGATGATGACATGGCTATGATGGTGCTTTATGACATCGGCAACTTTAGCATTGTCAGTATGGACTTTACAATGAGGAGTGCTGAAAATCATTGTATATCCAATTAGGGCTCTATTTTTTATGTCCTGTTTAAAATAAGACTTTATCTTTAGTATTACTCTATTTAATTATTTTCTTCTAAATATTGTTAGTATTTATATTCTAGTAGATCTTTGGTTTGTGAGTCGAAATAGAAGTTAAACTCTTATTCATATAGTGGTCTTTTTCTTCTTTTTTTTTGTTAACACATATGGTGGTCTATTTAAAGGGACCTTTAGTGTCTACTTTGGATATGGGAACCATATAGAAAACCGTAAAGAACGGTGTGTGGAAAAAAGAGGAGAGATTATTTGTGCATATGGAAACTCTTTCGTGAGGCACCCCTGTGAGATTTTAATATTTATTTTTTTTGAATAAATTATTTTCTCTCCTGATTTTTTGTTCTTTCACAATTATTTTTTTCACGATTCTCCATAAATATTTTTTATTTATATTTGTTTGAATTTTGGGCCAGTACGATCGATCTACTATATGTAGCATGCCATTCTACAATAGAACTTTCACAATTGAGATAACCAAGTTTGTTGGCAGCACTTAACAAGCGTTCGGAGAATATTGTTATCAGAGTAATAAATAGCAAAATGAGGAAGCACGTAGTACTCCATCTTCATGCAAAATGATTTGTATATCTGAGGTGTTTAAGCATGATTTAAGGCCAATTTGACAACATAATATATAATGCTATGTGACAACATATTACTATTGAATGAGATGAATTTATGAGCAGTTTGATAGCCATGGATTCAAGTTCCTTGATGTCATTGGAGACTTCAAATACACATTTGAATTATGTGATTTGTTGAACAGAAAGGAGCATTTTATGGACTGTCGTGATTATTTGTAGTAGCTTCAGTACGTGTAGAATATTAGCACCCAATGGATGTTTGACACATTATTTTTTCCAAGCCAATAGGTGTATGATCCGATGTCAGGCCGTCAATTTTAAATGAATGGTTCAGATTCATGAAGGCCGGTAACAAGCAGGTGTGTACACGGCTGTGTGCCACCTTTGTACCGTTAAAATGGAACCAAATCCTAACAGAGATGGGATAGAAGAGATGATAAAGAAAGAACGAGTTTGATTTGATCTAGAAGACTAAACCTACGATGCTACTTTGGCATCATGGAATATTCCACCGTTAGAATTCATATGAAAGGCCACAAACGAGTGAGGCAATAATCCATTGCTTCAAGAGGAGAGAGATCAAAGCAATAGAGAATGGCTTCTCTTTGTAAGCCAAAACTCTCCCAAACTCTTCTTTAAATCCTTCTCTTTCCAATGTTCCTTCTTTGAAGTGTTGGTTTGTGGTTGTGCCATGGCTCACAAGATGTACTTAGGCTTGTGTTCTTGCGATTCCATTTGCATGACTACCCGAGTCAAAAGCCGAAGCAACCTCTACAAACATTTCGCCCTTTTAACATTGCACATCGTGGATCGAATGGAGAACTCCCTGAAGAAACTGCTGCTGCTTATATGGTGAGATCAATGCAAATTATACTTCACTTGCTTTCGATCGCTGGATCCAATTTCATCAGTTTACTTGCATATGATAACACATTTGCTGCCCCTATAGTCATAATTTAATAATGTATGTATCGATGACAATTCGATGATTGCGGAATCCTAAAATCTTGTATGTTAGTATGGATCAAGGAGATCAACCTCTAAAGAACTTTTTGGTTCTTGTAGAGAGCAATTGAAAAAAGTGCAGACTTCATAGAATCTGATATACCAGCCACTGAGGATGGTGAACTCATTTGCATGCATGATGTTATCCTTGATGCCACAACTGATGTAGCCAAGCGTGAAGAGTTTGCAGATCGTAAAAGGACCTATGAGGTCCAGTGGGTGAATGTCACCGGATGGTTTACAGGTATGTGAACATTGATTTGGATAATTGTAGAGTGCTAGCTCTTGTTGATGCTCTTGTATGCATCTCAATCTTTTCATCACTAGCACTTTCTGCTGTCATCAGTGCATTTTCTGTATCTCAATCTTGTTAACATGAATCATGATAAGTGTATGGATTTCATAGCCTGTGGGTCTATGCTAAATGTTGGATGGCAATTTGATGGGTTTTGAGATAAATGACAAATCTTTTATTTGTTATTTACAGTCGACTTCACATTGGAAGAGATAAAAACACTCCGTACAAAGCAGAGATTCCCTTTCCGTGATCAACGATACCATGGTTAGGTTTTCTTGTTCTCATAGCAGAACAATGAGAGTATGCACATTGAAAAGATTTAGTACTTCTATCAATGTCACCTATATGTAATTCTGGTAGCTCTGATTCTTACAAACTTTATAGGTCGGCCGTCAAGAGGCTAATTCTCCTTTCTAATGTATTCAAATCAGGGAAGTTTCAGATCATTACCTTTGATGAATTCATCTCGATCGCATTAAATGCACCAAGAGTTGTAGGAATATATCCAGAGATTAAAAATCCAGTTTTCATCAACAAACATGTGAGTAAATGTTCTGCTGAACCTTGGAAGTAATGTTGATTGCTAAGATCTTCAAATCGTTGACTTCAAGTTGGATTTCAGTTCTAATTTTAAACTAAACTCTAATCTAATGATCATTCTTGGATGTTTTAATCAAAAAACAGGTTAAGTGGGCAGATGGAAGAAATTGGAGGACAAATTTATTCAGACACTTAAAAAATATGGATACAAGGGTGAGTACATGTCCAAAGATTGGCTGGAGAAGCCGATATTCATTCAGTCATTCACTCCGACCTCGCTTGTGTACATCTCAAAGCTAATCAATTCACCTAAAGTCTTCTTGATTGATGACTTTAGCATACTAACTGAAGATACAAAGCAGGTATTCTTCTTCTCTCAAGTGGCGATAATTTCTTTAAGCTTAGTTTCATCTTTTGAATGAAATGCTACTTAATATTTTTGCCTGTCTTCAACTCGCTTGTAATTTTCTGATCGATATGTAGACCTATGCTGAGATCACTTCAGACAAATACTTGGACTATATTAAACACTATGTGGTTGGTATTGGGCCATGGAAGGACACCATAGTGCCTCCTGTCCACAGACTCTTAACAACTCCAACCGATCTCATTGCAAAAGCTCATGCTCAGAAATTGCAGGTTTTTTTCTCACATAAAGTGAAAACAATAAATTTTATCCAGATCCAATTAGCACATTATGTTGATGGTTGATATGGCACTTGTCTGTATTTCATTTTAAAGCAAAATACTTCACATACTACAGATTCAGAATTTGATATACATTTTATCTTTTGTAAAGAGTATCTTTTGGTGCTATCAGAACCATGGCTAGAAGATATTAGTTCAAGTTCTCAGTGCATGTATCTATCCTCATGAGATCAATAATTTTGTTCATTTTCATCAACAAATTTGACCAGTTTGTAGAAAATTATATCCAGAAGACAAGTATTGATACTGCTATAATTATCATGATCTATCATCACATTGCTACAAACAGCAAACACACAATAATGCTTGAGTATCAATTGTTCTTCGATACTTTGATTTGTATCATTATAGCAACTTTCTTGCATTCATGACTTGTCTATATCTGAAGATAGGTCCTTCATACTTTGGTTCTTTCACAGGTTCACCCTTACACATATAGGAATGAGAATTCATTCTTAAATTCAATTTCCATGAAGATCCGTACGATGAGTATGACTATTGGATAACAAGATGGGTGTCGATGCATTGTTTCAGATTTCCAGGAAGCCTCCACCAACACATTTTAAGTCAGCGAAGAAACCATTATAACAATTGGTGGAAGCTAATATGATCGCATTGGACAATTTAACGATTGATATCCAAGTTTACGACATATAATAATTTTTATTTCTTTCAATCCCTTAGCTGAAAATTATGGATCTTGATTTGAAGTTGCACTGCTTTGTTGATACTTCATAACAATCTACATAGATAAGGTGTGGTCAGTTCAGGAGAAACAAGACCTTTTTTGTCAAATTATAAGACTTCTATTTTAATATGTTAAGTGTACTTGGCAAAGAATTGGTAAATTGAAGCCAGCATCATGCTCGATTTTTTTTTCCATCACAAGAGACATGCTTTTCTCTAAAAGTAAATCCAGGTGGTTTTTAGTAACAAATTCACTGATGTGGCATAGGATTTGCTGTTTATGTTATATCTATTACATATGACTACATGGTTTATTGTCATGCAAGACAAACCTATGCTAATAGGAATTTTATGAGAAGTACTCACAAGAGGCCACAAGGTACAGTGCAATCATCCTTCAACATATTTCTCTAGAAGAATTACTAAGATATTGCTTGTATTATAATGTAGAAAATTTGCTTCTATTTAAAGGTTCGACACATGTTGCTACATTCCCCATTCCCCAATTTCATTTAACACATAAAGCTAATGCAGCGGCATCCACCAACTGAGAATAGATAATGTATTCTAAATTAACATATTATCTTCTTTGTTGGATGTAGTAATAAAATAACGGTCATCTCTGTTCATCAAGTATAAAAGAACCCTGGCACTAGCAAGTTGGTTGTTGGGAGTGGAAGATTCAAGCAGGAGAAAAATGAAAAACCACTAGCAAACCAAAACTGCTGCCGGTATATTGCCAACACTGTAAAATTGGTATATTGAATTATCTGATATAGTTTAATATTTGTTTGATGCTGATATTAAATAATTCAAGGCTTGATTTGGATATAAATGCATGAGAAATACTAAGATGGAAATGATGTATCTACAGACATAAGCAGGGTATCATTGCAGCATGTGAGGTCATTTGTAGGCATTCTTGAGACAAATTGTAACCAATCTGACAATCTCCAAGCTAAGGATAAATTCTGGAGCTTAGCTTATTGGTTAAGAGTTAAGAGCTTTCAGGAAGATTTGATGGTGAGAGGGAGCTTCTGTTTAGACTTAATTTCTAGACTGTGGACCACTAGGCCATAGGATTAAAAGAGGAACATAATTGTGATTTGTGTGGATCAAGAGAGGCTTATAGAAGTTTTGAAAGAACCAATGTCATAGGTTGAAAGCTGTCTTTCAAATAATTATACGTACCAATGGGTTGTTGACCTTCAGTCCTCAAATCTATAATATTCCGTGCTCCCTGCAAGTGTAACTGGACAATAGTATCACAATATCCCCTTAAGTAATTTGGCAAACAAAGATCATAAATAGATTTGTTCTGTTTTATTGTTATACTGCAACACCAAGACCATTTATCACAAATGATAGATCTAAACTTACTCTGTTATAATGTAGAACCGAGCCAGACTTCCTGCTTGATCATTACAGATTCTAAATCCTGTTACATAATGCTTTCATTTTTTTTAACCCATAGATCTTCAGAAACTTTAGCCAAAATAGGAACAACAATATTAAGTACATATATTGATCCAAGGCCTCGCCACTTCAGACAGAATGATTAAGAAAAACACAGTGATACCAAAACATCAGGAAGGATTTAGCTTCTGAAAAAACATATGATACATGAATGGCAAAAACTAGTGAGTTTTCCATGTCTGAGCTTCACAACCAAAATAAGATCTAGAAGTCAGCAGCTTCCATATATTAAAGAGATTGTTAATCAAAAAAAACATGCCCGTAAAGCCTAGTTGGAAGAAGAGATTGACATCTTGGATATTTCTTCTAACAGATATCTCGACTCAGCAGAGAAATCTACTGTTGCTTGAGACCGGATGGTTATCCTCTGCCTCTTCTCATTCATGTACTCAGACTGTGTCACACTGACTCGGAGAAGATGTTGAACCCAAGTTGCTTCCTTCAGTTTGAGTTGATATTTCTCATCACCTCCTGATGTATAATAGTCAAAAGTAGATATAAGACTAAACAATCCAGTGCTTAAAAAGCATTAGACAAGAATATACAAGATCAAACCATGTGTTTATAAACATAGATAACCATGTGCAGGAAAACATACACAGAAACAATCACTCATTTTAGCATTCCCATGAGAATGCTTTCTAATTAATTAATATAGAACTCATGATAGCACCCATGGCTTAAAAGAAGAGCTGAAATATAAAGCGGCTACTGAGTTACTTCCAGAAGCATGCAATTATGAAACAGTTTAATCATTAGGATACCTCTGTTTTAATCCTATCCAGCTCATCAGCAGTGCATCCAATTATTTTCTCTGCTTGTTCATTGAAAACCGAGAGCCAAGCTTCCCCTGAATGATCGGAAACCTTCACTACCATTATGTACCTGCAAGGTAGCACAGCCAAACTTTAGCAGTGTTCAACTTTTTCCATGACAAATTACTTGTTACTTCTCATTCACTCCATCTTTACCTTAAAGAGCACTGATCATCATTTCTCTGGCACCCTTCACACCAATAGCCAGAACCAACAGCTTCAGTCACTTTCTTGTTGCAGGTTTTGCATGCCCGATACCACATTGTTTGATCAGGCTTGATGTAAGTTACATACACTTTTATGCTGAAATACACAGGCTGGCCAATATAAACTGGTTTAGATAACTTGCAACAATATAAGAACATGAGTAACAAGTTCAAGGAACTACAATGACTTTTTCATAATGAAAAATATGAATTAATTCTATTGATCTGACTTCACACCTTATCCTGACCCATGGTTGGGTCATTCGTAATATGAGAGAGTAAAACTCTATCAGAGTACATAGACCTAAGTCCTGTCTTTGATGAAGAGTTCATGGTTGAGCCAACAGATGCCATTTGAGTACCTTTCCTTCAGAATCGTACCTGTTATGCAAAATAAAATGGGCAAAGGAAAATGAGAGAGGAGCAATAGCATGCTTCTTGGGAAAGGCAAGAATCAAAGTTTGGAATCTTACCAGGTTCTAAGCTTCTCTGATTCAGGTAAATCTGGATTTATTAGAACTGTGCTTCTGCTTAAAGTTGAAAGAGAGACACCTACAAACTCCACACAGTTAATCAAACACACTAACTTTGAATTGAAAGAAGAAGACTGTGATGACAATTTATAATTGAGTGTACCTTGAAATTCTCCTACTTTGAGGCATTTGATAGCTACAACAGGGGTAGTGTCAGCCATGTCCAGCAACTCCTGGCCTACATTTGTAGCAAGTTCATTCCATAGGGAGACGGTGACAGTTTTGCTCCTGCAATTGGAATCAGTGTAGAGCTTATCATATGCCAAATACCAACAACGATGATGATGATGACAATGACAACTACTACAATGGCAACAACAACCATGACTAAAAACTTACGAATCATCTGCCACAGTAATATCACGCTTTGGGATAGTTTCATTGTTGCTCTTCCTTCGAACACTTAAAGTTGGTGAAACATTCTGAACAATACCAATTATATCTGCATGTAAGAGAGGAAAAAGTTCAATAGAAGAAGAGATGTAAGAAAAGGCTTTAAGAATAAAAGATGTCAGTCAAGGCAAAATATGGAATGGAAATCTTACCTACAAGCTCCCTGCCATTAACATATGACCCCAGTTGATCGATTTTGACAAAGTTATATTTTGTCTCTGGTATGAAAGCTTCTCCATCTGCCTCTTCAACTATAGAGTTTTCGTTTAAGTTCATCTCATAGTCATTTTGCACAGTTCTAAACTGTCTGTTTGCAACCCTAAGAGATCCCTTTGAAATGTAGTAGACCTTTCCCAATTCAAATTTAGGATAAAACTTGCTTGCAGCTTCATTGAACATGGTGGCCTGTATCTGAGTACCCTGCAGAAGAATCCAAAATAAATTAACTTCAATGGCTAGACCTATAAACCACTCATATAAATAAAGTTTTAAGGTGAATAGAGCACATACATCCTCATCTGTCAATTCTATATTGAAAACATAACCCTCTCCTCTAGCATTCTTATAAGACCTCAAACTTCCTTTGTTTGTGACTCGAACCTTTATGGTCCAGTTGCCCTGATAAGGATTCAAGGAAACAAGAGGGTGAACTCTTCTTGTCATTGCCATTCTTGCAGCAGGAGCAGAACTGATGGAGGGGATAACATCAAAGAGAATATTAGCTAAGACATCTTAAAAGCATGCCCGGAACGTGCAGAGCATTGCATAAATGCAAACATCTTAAAGACATGACAAATATATAATTATGTTCTTCTGAAGAGGGTTTTTTTCTTTCCATTTTTTAGAGTTCCTAAAACTATAGGTACACAAACGAACACTCACGTCAATCAATCCAATAGGTCGGTTATGCTAGGGACAAAATCACATACTTCCTGCATTGCTCGTGCATAATCTGAGCTGCTGACTTGGACACCGCTTCCTGCTTAGGCTTCAACAAAATCCCAGATTCATCCTTCTTAGGTTTCAACAAAATCCCAGATTCAACTTTTTCCACATCACTTTTGATCTCCATTTCAAGAGAAGGTGAAACCACCTCACATTTTGTCACGATTAAAGCCCTGATACAGTGTACAGTTTAAGATCATCATCATGAATACAGTTCTAGGTAAAAGGACAAATCAAGAATCTGAATGAGTCCTTACTTCTCGGTTTGGTTGGGAATGGCATTGCATGTGTAATCAAGAATCTGAATGAGTCCGAGGTTCTGAAGATTTCCTGAATGGATTTCTGAAGAAAATGACTCGGAAGCATCGCCTTGAGCTTTGCCTTCCCATCACTAGCCATAAATCTGTAACAAAGGATTGTTATGAATAAACCCTTTTTTCTTTGAGGGAAGTTATGAATAAACCATTGACCCCAGTTACATGTTAATAGAGGAATAATGATAACACTTGAAGTAAAACATAACATTGGAGAAAAACTCCAGTACCATGTCAAGAAATCGGAAGTTATTGCACAAGATCACCAAAGCAAACATCACTAGATGGTATCGAGGAATACCGGTATCATAAACTCTCATTCACCCCGATTTCTCTGGTCAGGTCAAGATTGTTGGTGTGGCATCATGGATTTTATTGAGAAATTAGACAAACAGGTGACATGCTTCTTTCCGATTCTATGTATCCTTCTAACTAATAGAACATGTAGCGAATTTTCTGACACTATAACCAGAATTACAGACGCGTCATAAAATTTCATTTTTTTTTTTAAAGATAAGAGCAACCAATAAAACTGTATGATCGTTATTTCTGGGAAAGGAGAAGCCCGATCTCCGAAAAGAGTCTCTTTCTCGGAAAAAGTCCCACGAAAACCAAAAAACCAAGCTTATCAGGAAAGAATCAGTGGAAAAAATAGAAGAAGCTGAGAGACGAGAAAACTAACGTGAATCGGGTAGAACTGCTGCCGATGGGCTTGAGATCCACGACTTGCACGATGATCTCTGGAATGTCGGAAGACGAATCGGGAGAAGGGTTGGAAAGGAGAATGGAGATAGCTCCAGGCGTCACAGATTTCCCCATTCTTCTCGATCTGAAGCCTTCTAAAATCCCTGCTGTAGAGAAACGAAATCGCAGCGATCGCTCAGAAGAAGCACGGAGAAGGGAGAAGAGGAACAAGGAATATGAGAGCTATGGGAGAGCTTGGGATTTGAGGGAACGAAGAGCTCCTTTTAATCTCCTTTTCTATGTGAGTCGGCGGGAAGAAGGTTTCGACGTCTTTGCCGCGGTTTTTTCTGCCGAAGAGTCCCGTTGTTTTCGAATGTTTTTAGCCTCAACTCGGAGTAATTTCGCGGGAGATTTTGCGTTGCGGGCGCTTTTGAATGCGGTTTCGCGGGTTTTGGCGCCCGACGTTTTATAGGCTATGGGTTTTATACGGTGAGTGGGGTTTGGGCCGGCCGTCTCGTAGCCGTTACTATATAGGAAAATTCTTTATGGACCGTGGGCGGCGTAAAAAATTTGATATAAAGTCCATTACTAACATGATTAGTCTATATAACCATTATATTTTAATATATATTTAATATTTAAATTTATTTTTTATTAAAAAATTTTATATGATAAAATATCTCTATTTTTTTGAAAAAATTATGACATCTTATGATATATTATCACTTTCTACACCCAGGATGTCATCATATAATCCAAAAAATTATAACATCCCGTGGCATATTATGATATCCTGCATGAAATTATGATTTCTACATGTAGAATGTCATAATATAGAAAGGATATTTTGTTCAATCACTTTCCAACGTACATTTAATGTTTGCAGTTCCGTTTTTTATTTGAAAATTTTGAATGATGAAAATATCCTTATTTCTGCAAAAAATTATGACATTCTGTGACATATTATGATATCCTACATCAAAATCATAACTTCCTGCGTGCAAGATGTCATAATATAGACATAAAATATCATAATTTTTTCAAAGAATAAGAGTATTTTCGTCACTCAAAATTTTCAAACGAAAAAATGAAACTCTAAGTATTAAATGCGCATTAGAAAGCGATAACTATGTGAACTAATCATGTAAAGCGGTGCACTCTATGTCGGATTTTGTACACCGCCTGCGATGCACAAAAAAATTTCTCTTACTATATATATAATAAGGATGTCTTTGAGCACCGCGCATGATGTAATAAAAGTAACATAGAGCGCACCATCCAACTGCTTTGGAGTACGTAGCCATCACTTTCTAACACGTATTTAACATTTATGGTTCTACTTTTTCGTTTAAAATTTTGAATTACAAAAATACCTCTCCTATTCTGAAAAATTATGACATTCTGTAATCATATTATGACATCCTGCTGTCAACTTATGACTTTCTGTACATAAAAAGTCATAATTTTTTTTAGAAGTTATAAAGAAGGAAGGATATTTTATCACTAAAAATTTATAAATTTTAAATGACAAAATATTTCTCTCTTTCTTATAATATCTAATGACCAAATTATGAATAGAAAATCATAATTTGACCACAGAATGTCATAATATGGCCACATAATATCATAATTTTTCAAAAAAATGAGATATTTTCGTCATTCAAAATTTCAAATGAAAAAGTAAAACTGTGGCCATGATAAGTAGTGGCTACGTGGCCCAATGAGGTGAGACGGTATATTTTTCTACACCGCATACGATGTATAAAGAATTGCTCATATATAATAGAGTTTAAGGTTTAAAATACTTAGTGCAGATCTAGGCCAACTGATTTTATATGGACCATCAATCCATTTATAGCTTTACTGAGGAACTAAAATGAAAATAGAACAAGAGATGTAGAACCCGTTTGATTCACAAGAAGTAGACAAAAAAAGACAATTCCAAGAAAGTGGAAAAGAGTCCTCCTTTTTGGTTGAAGTTTTAAAAGAAAAAATAAAAAAGCTCTTTTCATCAAAAAATAATTCTCATATTTCATAAGAAATAAAAATCCATAGAGGGCATTTGGTAACCCAACTAAAATTACTACGATAATTTAAGATCATTAGTGATCCAAATCCTGAAGTGATCTGATCCCTTGTAATCTAAGATCACTATTTTGGTTGGCCACGTATGGTTATTAAAGATCATCGGGTATGTACAAGTACTTTGTTTGATATGCTACGAAAATCTAAGATCACCGATCATATAATATCAAAATACACTTGACATATCTCAGATGGAAGAAAAAAATGACAGAGGAGAGATGGAAAAAGATAAAAGTCTTAGATTACCGTAATTGGGTTGAAAAAATGAAATCACCGCTTCGAATCATCCTCTTATCAAAGCTTTGGAAGTTGAAATTGAGGATTGGTGCAGAAAAAATTTTAAAAAATATCTAATAGATTTTTTTCTTTTTAATCATCATGGCGAGAAAAGAAAAAATTTTCTTCTCTTCCGTGGAGATCCACCCCAATTACCCACCTAGTGTTTGAAAAATATTGCGTATGCACGCAAAAAATATTATGATAAAAAAAAGATGGTTTCCTCTTTTAGGAAGTCTCTCAATTACGAGGATATTTTGATTAATATATTATTTTAATATAAAATCATCTTGATAGAGTAATATTGGATATCCGTCCTCAAGAGTGAATTTTCTATCACCGTATTAGACGATGATTTGAGGAGTTGGGATGATTTGAAATTACTGTTACATAAGATCATCATGATACAACTAAATACGGTGATCTCATTACCTCCACTCACATCATCCTTGATCCTGGGTAGATCACCCTATACCAAATGCCCCCATAGGGGAGGTAGATTTTGGAACTTCCAATGAAATGGAAATTGATGGTCCTTTTTTTCTTTCCAAAACTATTCTTTTAAGATTCATAATCAAAATTATATAAAATATCGACGGATGGATAAGATGAAATTTTAAATAATGATATATTCTTGATATTTATATTAATATAATAGAATATTTATAATATTTTAATATTATTTTAATATTTATATGATACTTTTTATCACTATTATTATAATTTTTATATTAAAATGCTAATAATTATATTAATATAGTATTATGTTGAATATTATATTATATCTATATTAATAAATTTATTATTTTAAAATATTAATATATATTAATATAAATATAATATTATATTTATGAATAAAAAATATAGTCTTATATCTATTAAGGATATAATAGATATTTTATATAGTTTTCTCAAAAAATAAATGTTCAATCAAATATAAATCTTTCTACAATAAAATATTTTCATAGCCAACCAAACATGTCAAAATCATACTTCTAAAAATAACTGCTGAAAGTTACTTCCTGAATTACTTTATGAGAAAAAAAATTTTCAAACGGACTAAATGGGATCGTATGATTGGATTAAATTGAAGATAAAAGGTAAGAGAGAGAAATTAAAATGGTAAATGTCGGACACTATTTTTTTTTGGTAAGTAAATGACGGACACATTTACCGGCTGTTGGGAGAAAATTCCATCCGAACAATAATGTAAAGAGGCCCAAGGCCCAAAAAATCTAGGCCCAGCAAATTAAGGCCCCTCATCGTCGCCGACCCCTCATCAGCTACTCTCGTGATCGATTGACTCTCGGCTCCCGAACAATCGATCGATCCCTATTGCTCGAGCAATCAAGACTCCACCGACTGGCTTCTAGCGAGCTCTCCCTCGGCAATCGATCGCCTCAGGCCGACTAGGTGGTAGCACTCAACAGATTCATTCAGCCGACTTATGGATCCTCTCCCTTCGACCCACGTCGGGCCCGATCTCGACTCCAGGTTTTGATCCTTCTGCCGACCACGATTCTCACTTATGGGCCAAGATCCTAAGGCATGGGCATCGGTCGAGCGGCTAAACGCCAAGCATGGCCACCACACAATCTCGTTGGGTCACGTCAAGTTACGTCACCCTAGCGCCATATCCTGACCGGCCAACTACACGTCATGATAAGAAGCCACGCTAAATCAAGTCATCTCGAAGTCATTAAAATTACACCACACATGCGGTAAGGCCCACCGTCGTGGCTCCTGACAAGATGCGATGGATTGAGGGGATCGGGAGGGCCAAGAATGGCCCTCCTCTACCTCCCATTTATGGCTTTTCCTCGGCCCTCCTCTACCTCCCATTCATGGCTCTTTCCTCAGAGGTCAACCAAAAGGCGGCCGATCCATGGTCGGCTGGCCTCCTTCGGACATTCTCTCAATCTCATCGAAGCCCCCATGGGTCTACTGACAGCTGTCAAGCGACAGTTGGCCATAACACATGAGGCGATAATGGCAGACCGTCCTTCAGAAGCTTCCACCTCCACCTATAAGAGGAGGCCTAAAGGGGATCCCAAAAGATACACAAAATTCTGCCTCTCACGTTCCTCCTTCTGTTGGATGAGATTTCTAACTTGAGCATCGGAAGATCTCCGTCGAAGCAACCTCTGACCGAAACTTTTCTTGCAGGTCTCGCCTCCAATGGCCCGGCTTACCACCAACTTTAGCCGCTCCGGTGTAATGTGGAAATCAGCATCAACACCAGCTTAATTTAGGTGCTTTTGTGATCATGAAAACCTTGAGATTGGTGATCACTTTGCTTTCTATCCCAACAGCTAGACTCATCCGATCTAACTGATCCGTTCCACATCATTGCTGTTTGGCACGTGCCTTTGCACGTGTTGGTATGATGATCGATGGTGGTGATCTAGTTTTTTTTTGGAGAAAATTTACAGCAAAAAACTGTATAACAAAAATCTTGAGGACTCCTTTGATTCATAAAAGAATTTTTCTTCCTTATAATATTATTTTTAAGAAGCTAATTCTTAGAATATGATGCCTTAAAAAGTGGTTTCGGTATGTTTAATTGTCTATGGAAGAATAGTTTATATTTGGTTGAGCATCTACATTCATAATAAAATTATATAAAATACTAATTATACCTATAATATAAGAAAAGAATCTTATCCTATTCCACATATTATCATTATTTGTAAATAAAAAATTATGATGGGTAAAAGTATTGTTGGCCATAGATCATAGCAGAGGAGAGTTTGAGACATTGTGATATGAAAAATGTTTATTTCAGGTGTAGATATTTTGATGGCTTCAAAGAATATTTTTAGAAAAAAATCTCTAATTTTCATTTCATGAAAAAGTCAAAAAATACATATCTTATATGGATTTTTTTTTATAAAATATGGGATTTGTATTCCCATAAGAACATCTTTTTCTAACCTCTCTCTTTTGAAAACTCCCATCAAATAAGATGAGTTTTTCTACTATACTTTTCCCTCTCCACTTCCCAGAAAAAAAAAGGAAAGTATGGCCAATAAAAAAAAAATAAACTTTCTATAAAAAAAAGAAATAAATCTCTATTATTTTGGTAGTGTTTTAGGAGATATTGAAAAATATAATTCATATATGAATAAAATTCTCATGTTTCATGGGAGACAGAAATCCATACAGGATATAGATTTTTACTTTTCCACAAGCTGAGAAAGGATTTTTTTCCAAAATATCCATAAAGCTGTCAAGGAATGAATAAATAGGATAAGATCATTTCTTTATTAAAGATATAATAGATATTTTACATGACTTTTCTATAAAAATAGTCGCTCAATTAAATATAAACTATTTTGAAATATACTATTCTCCTATGATCAATTAGATATATGCAAAATTAATTTTCAAATATCATATTTTCAGCACTTAGTTTTAAAAAATATTCAGTAAAATAATTCTTTTCATAAATCAAACGAGCCCCTAAGGCTGAGGTACCAGCCATAGTTGCGTGGGATTATAAAATTATCTCCATGTATATATTAAGAGTCCATTACTTATCATATTTATACTAGCAAGGTGCCCGTGCTGCACAGCGGGTCAAAATTAAATAACAATAAAAATTATTCGATAAAAATATAATAATAACTAAAAAATAATAATTTTAATTAAATTAAATTATTCATTTGTTTAAAAATCATCTTGATTTTATCTATTTTTTTGGCAGCATATAGATATTTAATACAAAATAAACAGTATTATCGGATGTCAGCATAAATAGTTCTTCGCATCATTAGATACATTTGAATTTGAATGTTGCAGAACAAAAAAATAGGAAATACATCATGGATCTTCGTATGCAAGAGACCCATCAACCAAACTACCAAAAAAGCATAATTTTTTTTTAAATGTTATTCGACCATGAAATTTTGCAATATAATAAAAATTAGAATAAAGAAAGGAGGCGCACATATAACTATCAAAATTAGAGTACCGCAATCTCATTCTTTTGATGGCGAGATCGTGATTGTCTTTCTGCACATATGGTGTAATGCAATCAATATAAATTTTTGCCTAAAAAGAGAAAAGTCGATATATTTTTAAAAAAAGTTACCGAATCATGATTGATAATCTTCTTGTAGGAGTCAACTCCGAACAAAGCTCATACCGGATTCTTTTCAGAAGTTGAAAAAATAGGCTCCTAAAAAATTTGGGCAGAATATGAAGATCTAGATGCAGAATTTTTTTGTACATTATCCTGTAAATTCAAAAGTATTTCAAGCATGGACCATGTAATAACTTTTTTTTACGAAACAAAAGCATAAATAACGTATGGACTTCAATATGGCATAAATAAATTGAACCAAAATCAATGACAAAAAATCTAAGAAAATTTTTTAGCCCAAACTTTAAATCAAACAATAAATAATACAATTTACAAAAATATCGAGAACCAAAAGAACATAGCAGTATTTCAATAAATACCTTATGGGGCAGTTAGACTAAGGAAATGGAGCTCTGAATACAAAATAGCCCACAAAGAATAATAGAACTCAATTTAATAGTATTCCACTTGAAAGAAATTGCTCCCATCAATTTATGCTAATTTTCTAAATATATGAGAGCATTTGTTTATTGATTTAATGTTGGAGATGATAATTCACTGATTTA
>KE505471.1:216496-267571 GCA_000441515.1 Elaeis oleifera
GAGAGAGAGAGAGAGATAATGAAGCCTTATTTGAGCCGATTCGAAGAATAATGCTTGATATTTTGGAAGAAAGATTTCAACAAATGGAACAAACACAGGCCTATTCATGATGTTATTACAGGTGTAGTCATTGGATACTGGAGCCTATTTTGTCCACAATACCAAAAGGGAATACTGGAGGGTAACTAATAAAATAGGTGTTTATGGGTTGTCGATGGTATGGTTATTGGAAGGCTCTGTTCTTCTGTTTGGAATTGGTGTTTGTAGTTCATACCGAGAAGGGCATGCCTCATGACTGGATTGCTCTCAGTTGGATTTACATTGGGGAAAGAAGATGATCAAAGCTGGATTTTAAAGCCAAACAGTATTCTGCATGCTGGATATTGGTGAACTTTTGCTTTACTAAGGCAGCTGGTTTTTCATGTTCTGAGACACTGTGAGAGTGCTGAAAAATTCTAGTCTTCAACTTGACACATGCATTATGCCTGGGGATAATTATATGTGCATAGCATGTGAATTTGTTTGTTTTGCATAGGCTGTGGTTAGTTTGTCAAGACTGTATTCAGTGGCCATTTTGCTTCACGGGCTTGAAACTCACATGCTATGCATGGATGACTTCCATGCGAGGTAAAGTCAACAGGATAAAAAATGTCATCTGTGCACATATATGGTGGATATTTTAAATATTGACAATTTATTGAGTTCATCATTTTTCTCTGTATGATGCACTGTTTGCAATTTTCCAGATTGGAATGGAAGATGCAAACAATTAGCAAGCATGTATTTTTATATGAAATTATGTGGTAAGTGGTAGCCTTGCCTGGTATGCATGTTGTATCAAAATATAGTGGCTCTTCTTTTAGCATGAACAGGGTCATCATTTTACCATATAAGGGTATTTCTGAATACTGGCTATATGAAAAATTCACTATCATTGATTATCTTGATTGGATCAGAGATGTCAGACAATTGTTAGACATGCATTATTACATGAGCAAATGTCATGATTTTTGTTCAGTATGGATTTGTATCTGAAATCTAGTGTTTCATCTTCTAACATGACTGTGATCGTCTTTTTGCTATATCAGGATCTTCATGGCCGGATTGTAAGAGTCAACTATGCTACAGACAGGACAGGATTTCGTGGTGGTTACGGTGGCGGTGGTGGTGGTTATGGTGGCGGTGGCTATGGTGGTGGTGGCTATGGTGGTGCAGGTGGCTATGGTGCTGGTGGAGGCTATGGTGGAGGTGGTGGCTATGGTGCTGGAGGGGGATATGGTGGTGGTGCTAGTGGCTATGGTGGGGCCGGTGGTTATGGCGGTGGTGGCAATAATTACAGTGGAGATAACTACAGCAGTGGGGTGGTGGCTATGGTGGAAATACTGGTGGTTATGGTGGTAGCGGTGGTGGTGGGAGCTACGGTGTTGCTGGTGGTGGCGGTGGCAGTGACAACTATGTCAGTGGTGCCTCTGGTGATAACTATGTCAGTGGTGGTGGCGCAGGTGGTTATGGCGGCAGTGGCAGCTATGGTGGGAGCAGTACGATGGGCTATGGCAGCAGTGGCGACCAACATAGCAGCAACAAGAGCAGTGCTGATCCTGCTTACGAGAATGGAAGTCAGGATGACTTGTTGGATGACAACATTGAGGATGATAATGACCAGCCTGATGACTATGCCAACAAGCGTGGATGATTTGACATTTTCCGTCATTAAATCTTGAGAGTGCAGTTTATAAGAGGCGTTATCTGTGTAATCAGTGTTGAATAAGCTAGGTCATACATACATCTGTTATTTTTTGCTTTTATTTGCTTTGATTAATGTTATGGAAATCTGAACAGGGAATTAATCATGGGTTACCTTGATCTTAATATGCAGAGGCATGTGTGCGCTTTGAATATTTGTTCTAGATATCATTTTAAGGTTTTTCTTGTGGTGGCCAGCCAACTTGCTCTATGTTGCAGTGATATATCTCTGAGTTTCTTCCCCTCTGGTAGAATTGTTTCTAGTTTCAACCAGGATAGGGACACAATGCTGGCGCCAGCTCATGCTTCTGTTTTATGTTGGATGCTTTGGACGGTCCTGTGAACATTTGGAACATTTCAGATTTATGTGAATCAGTATTTCCAGATATCTTAGGAGCATTTTACTCAAACTTGCGACGGGGATTGCTGTGCATGCACAGCAGTAAGTGTTAAAACCGGGTGAGAAAGTGTGACAACAACAAGCTATCAATAGCAATGCCAAGTTTTGGCTGTCCACAGCTGCTTATTCTTCGCCTGGGGTTTAGAGGAGTTACCGTTTGTAGATTACTGATAAATCATGCTAATTAGCATCCGATTGGTTGGCATATCTCCATCACTAGTGTCACTGCCACCATGTTTCTCAAGAGATATTGATAAATCAGGAGTATTTTCTAATATAACCCTCTTTTTATTAATTTTTACTAAGTTCTTGCACATTCAAGGAGTAGTAGCTTGGGGAATTTAGCAAGATATGAAAGGTACTGTGTGATTGGAAAAAAGATTGAAAGGCACTGAATTTGACTGGAGATGGAGAGATATTTCCTGAAGAAAGGCACTGAATTTTGCTGGAGGTGGAGAGAGATTCCCTGAAGTTCCAATTTCATTTGATGAGAGATTTTGAGAGCACCAGTTGCGACCATATAAGAGCCTTATGGCTCACCCAAAGTCAAAAAAGTTATATTAGCTTTTGTAGTAAAAGAACAAATGATGGGTGAATACAAGATTAATGATAATATTTTTTTCTTAACTGAGCTATCCACAAAGAATAGTTAGTCATTTAGGTAAAGAACATTCTTTGAGCATTTAGTAAAACAGAAGAACCTTGTCTCTTTTTCTGCACAATTTGTTGGATCAACATCTCTTCCTCCTCGTCAAAAAAATCATCACTATCTTCTCCATCACTTCCAACAGTGTGACTAGATCCAATCCTCTTCAATATCTGCTCCTGTGCTGGCTCCTTCTTGAAATAATTATTAAATTCCAATAACTTTTTAGCCTCTCCACTTTCATGATCACAAATCAGACTCTGATCAGGACGGCACAACCTATCCTGATCAATTTGTTCCACTCTAGAAGTGGATGATGGCGGGTTGTCATCCTCATCCTCCTCAGCTATGCACATGAACTCTTCATAAGCTTCATCATATGCACCTAATGCATCTCCAGACAGATTCAGGCACAGTGGATGCACCAAAGCACCATCCAGTTCTATTAGAGTTGGACTGCCAAGAGCAGAAGAAGATCCTATATCGCTGTTTGAGAAGGTTCTTCGAGAGCACACCCCGTTTCCAATATCTGGAGCTGTCTCTGGCTTTGTTCAAGTGCTGTTTCTAGTTCTTTGATCCGTTCCTCTAGCCTGAATTGGATCACTTCATGGAGGCGTAAACGGAGTTCCTTAGGTGAAACTGGATGATTTGCACGAGCTTGAGGTGTTAAGGTGCTGCTGCTGGTTGCATCAGTCTGACCTTTTTGAGATGTGGAGTCAGGAATATCTGCTCCTAATTCCCCATGAATGACATCTCCTATTAGGTCTGGATCAAGCTGCAATAAGAAATTTCGAACTCTATATTAGCAAAAATGCACTGAGAAAAAGATGAGTTAAATGCATTAGAATCAAAAAATACAGTCATTTACCTGATTAAAAATCACATAACATTAATTCATAAAATTCTTTTTCTTCCAAGTTAATAATGAAATCATGCAAAGTTTACCCTCAAAAATAAGTGTCGGTTTGTCAGATTTGCACTCCAGCAATGTTTATATGCCTGTCACATATTTCTCAGCTAAGGATTTTTGATACTTGGGGCATCATTATGTTCATTTCTTTACATGTTTCTAATGATTCAGTGGTAGATGATTTCAGTCAGGTAGATGATATAGTCATGTCCTTGCATGCATGAGTGAAGTGTGTATTGCATACATAACTAATAATGCTGGCATAATTCAGTCAGTGTCTAATTTTATACAGTTTCTGATGAATGGTCATAACTAGAAAAAACCATCCTAGTATGAAAAAAATAAACTTTCAAAACTTGAGCTCCAATGTTGGTAACCTGTTTGCAAGAAACTAAGTAAAGAAGCTTGAGTCTGCAATTGTCTATGCTTAACCTAGTAGTCTAATAAAAAACCACCATGTAATTTTTTTGAAATATCACAACCTTGCGCATCTACCGCTCCTTAGAAAATAGGAATAGCATTATCTAAATCTTCAGAAATACATACAGGAGAACTCCAACTTTATTGGACAGGAGGTAGCTATTACCTATGTCAACTGTCTAGTAATACAGAAAAAACAACTTTTTTGAGGATCAAAGTTGAAGTTACTATCTCTCTATGTTCCAAATAAAGCAAGGAAGTTAGCTGCTTCTTCCTCGGACAAAACATCATCCAGATCAAACTGAACTTTTTGTTCAATACCATATATGTAGTTGCATAAATCTGCTCTGAAGATTCAACTATGCTTGAGAGATATGGGAAGGCATTTGTACCTAATTGTAAGTTTCTCCAGCATGATCACAGTTTTATTTTAATTTGTCATAAATCAGATAGTTTTAACTTAAACTATTGCCATTTCAGATAATCATCAGTTAATCAAAATCCATTTGGTAAGCATAGGGATAATGTTACAACAAGATCACAAAAAACAAATCCAACACAAAACCATAACAAATAGCTAAAGCAACTTATAGATTTTGCAAATTATCAAAATAACAACACAAACTTACCTCGCTAAGATCAGACTTCCTTCTCTGTAGATCACAAGCTTTCATGTTCCATTCCAATATCTCAAGTTCAGCTTCAAGTTCAGCTTCAATTTTACTCAGTGATTCTGAATTCCCCGCAGACACAGGAAAATGAGGGCAGTCATCATCTCTTTCCTGTGGAGCAAGATGAAATGCTGGATATTGATTCTGGATTGAGTGTACAGATTCTTCTATTTCAGAATAACAGTTAACTTCTTGGCTTTGACAACCTTCTTTAGAAAGTTCCTTCACAGTTAGCGAATCCTTCATGTCCAGCTCCTCCTGTAAATCTTGAACCAAGTCTTTAGTGTGTTCCAATAAACTGTTTAACCCCTCTGTTTCTGTTTTATTTGAGAGCACAGCAAATGCTATACCAATACTGATCCCAAGACAAAAAGAACTCCATCAAAAGAACCTGTTAGAAAAATGATACTCATAAGTCAACTAAAACTTAAAAAAAAACTGGACTAATGATTTTAAGAAATTGAGACAATACAAGGAAAAACCTGTCTAAGTTCAGACTTATATTGCAGCCCGCAGTCAACATAAGGAATAATACTAACAGCAGTTATATACTATGGTGATGATATGTGCATTTGACACCTAAAATATAGATATACTACAGTTGTAAACTTAAGGCACCTGAGAATAAATATAACGTGCATTTATTCTACACATGCATTCATTTAAACAAAAGGAGATATGCTGACTGTAGGAAAAGTCAGGTGTAAAAATGTCCAGCAAGGAGGCAACAACCATTAACTTAATGGGTAAATAGATTGTAATGTGTAACAATTTTATTAGCAGGTATACATAATTATACAAAACTAGAAAAATCTAGTGAAATAAGAAACAACAAAATTAATAAAGAAAAGATAAATTAACCTTTTCAAACTCTTAACTTGAAATAAATTCTTGATAATTCCGATCATCTGTTTCAAGAAGAGTTGATTGTATTGTTATGTTTTTTAAAAAAATATTATGGTAACCTGTTTTGGCAAATTACCTAAATAATGTAATCCTTTAAACAACTTAGGAGAAAACATGAAAAATCTAGTAAAACTTATAATGACCATGAGCAGGATTAGAATGCACTTTGAAACAGTCTTTCTTACCATTTACGAACAATATGGCCAATAATTCATGCCTTTTTAAATATGTTGCATCATATTACTTAATTAGAGAATATTTATCTCAAATTACAATCTCTTGCAATTGCAGTTATTCTTGAGTTGTATGGAAATTAATGGTTCACAACCGATCGAAGTAACCCAGGTTCCAAATAAATGAACCACACTGGGAATAACTAATGGCTAATTAGTTAGTTTATAGGTTTTCCCTGTAAATCATGTACCTTACAAATGTTTCACTTTTGTATGAAATCATGCATACAAACTATAGAATTCTCATCCCAAAAGAAACTGCATAAGGAAATCATTATCCTTGGTTAATGACAAAGTCTTAGCATTATCTAAGGGATAGATTTTGGGTGGTGCCAACCCTCCTCCTCGTTCATCCAAAAGTTCCTCTAGATGTACAGGATCCGGATTTTGAGGTCCCTCCTTATCTAATACCTTGGCCCCCATCCAATCTGAAGATGCCCCATTGCCCTGGCCCCTTCTTCCAATTCAAGTATCTAAAGATCCTTTCCTCCTAAGCAGTCTCATTGGGGATCCCATGCCTCCCACAGCATGCTTTGGTTCTTCTAACTGCTTTCCATAATCGGCTCTGAGCAAGTGCCACTTTAATTCTCCTTTCCAAAGATTTTTTTGATTGTACTCTTACCATAGATAAACATCTATCCTAAAATCTGAATTGATCATGGAGAAGTCCACAACTGTAAAATTTCTATCACACAAATGGGACGTGCTATCTTTAGCCTCCCCACCCCCCCCCTCCAATGTGTGTGCTTGCCTTTCATTTCAAAGCTGATCAAGAATTAGTTTGCAAGTGGCATTTATGCAATGGGATTATAGATCATATGTACAAGGCCCTGCAAATCTTGCTCCCCATGCCATATGTATGGTGGTTGCTATTTCATACAAACCTACAAACTAAAAAAAAAATCCTTCACCAATTGTGTTTAGCAGTTCACCTTCAATATATTTATGTGCTGAGAGCCACCAACTTGTAAAATTTATGTGCCTTCACACCTTATAGAATATATCATTTGTATGATTTTGTAGAACACTTTATCAATGATTTGATCATTGACAACAATTTCTCCAAACAGATTGTCAACTACAGATGCTTGTTGATGAAAATTTCAGATGTTAGATTCTTTTTATTTGCCTTCAACTTCTATTTTTCAAACTTCAGTCTAATGGAATACTTCAATGATAGACTTCTCATACCCATTACTGAACTTATCTTTTCAGAATTAAAACTACGGTTTCTTGCAATTATATATTGATAGTGTGGTTGACCTCTATGGTGTTATTAAAGGTGGGATTGATATTATTTTTTGGTCACATTTATATTAAAGATGGGGATTGATATTAAAGATGGCCACATTGCAACATTTAGAAAATATGACCTAAACCAAGAGGAATGGAGGAAATGTGTAGCTGAACCTAACTAGTTCGGGATTAAGGCTTAGTTGAGTTGTAACCACCATAATGCAACAAAATGCCCCAAGCTAGGCTCTTTTAACACACTAGGTAAAATGCTCTAATGCCAATTATGACATGATGTAATAACCAGGTAGAGCTGGTAATTAGGGAGTAATTCTCATTACTTTACTGGAGAGAAGCCATCATGTTAGAAACTCTCTTATGACTCGATGAGTGCAGTCATTAATTTTGCCTTTTGTGGAAAGTGATCGTGCACAACCACCCATGGACACCTAAGTCATTTGAATTATCTGTTTCCCGTTCACATTTTACTTCTTTGGTTGGCTAAAAAATTCTGGAATAAATGAAAATGATGTTTTTGTGCAGGATTAAGTCTTGATATATTTTAAGAAATGACTTAAAGAGTTATCAGTGGTACTGTAGTTTCTCCATATAATGCATCTTATCCATTTGTTTATTTTTTAATCTTTCAGATATTAAAAAATTTAGTCTCATCCATAAAAGATCACTTAATGAAATAAATCCATAGCTCAGATAAATATAGGCCTCTGCACTATGTAACCACTCCTAGTCATAAACTCGTGCATCACCATTAACATAATATGAAGCAAAAGTTTATCCATGATCTTTCTCATGGTTGAATTAATGCACATAGCCTGGTTCAACGAGGCATAACTTGACTCTTTCAACTACAGCCACCAGCTATGGAACAAGTAATTCCAGACCTCCTTTTGTCTCATTCAACTTCTATTTTTCAATCTTCAATTATGGGATCCTTCTTCAATATACCACCTGACACCTCTTGCAAACTTGATCATATCTTTGAACTTTACCTAGGATTTACACAATGACAGCTGGTTTATGCACAAAGAATATTTTTTGGTAATTCGAAGAGTTTATATACAGGGAGTAAAGGATGTCCTAGAATGACACCGGCAAATAAGACACATCAGTCCAACTATCCCCTCCAGAATGATCGGCTACGTAACTCGCGACTCAGTTGGCAGTAGTGTTTCCCTCAAGATACACATGTCTGATGTCCACGTCGGTGCACTCCGCCAACAAGCTCCAAATATTATTGACCAGCGGATTGGAGGCAGCAACTCCCCTCGTCCTCGGTTCCAACTCACCACCATCGCCGAACCTCCCCTCCACCACCAGCCGATTAGCTCTAAGCACCAAGCGCATGAAGGAGATGCCCTCCAAGGCGGCTCAAAGCTCCGCATAGAGAACGGAGGTCACAATAGATGGACCTCGCCAGCAACTATGAATCCAGAATCAGAGCCCCTGATCACAAAGCCTGCACCAGCACTGCCACTAGTCACACTACCGTCAAAGTTGACCTTAAGGAAGGTCGGGATGGGGGCTCCTAGGTGATATAAATCCTACGGGACCCTACAAGAGTAAAGTGGGAGTTTCAGGTGTCCCAACTTCTCAAGGTCGATCCAAACTGCAATGCATCCACTACCTCGACTGCCTGGAATAATGTCCTCTCAAGCATAATCCTAACCGGCTGCCATCTTGCCTCAAATCGACCAATATTCCGAGCTAGCCAGATGTGGTGAGCAACATAGGATGCTCTGATACCGACTGATCTCGTGCCCTCAGATCCCTACTCCGCCGCAAAGACTCAAAAAGACCTGACTAGATTGGTCCCCAGGGATTGCTGTAGGAGGGAGGCTGGCCAACTACTACACCCAAGCCACCCACGGGCAAAGGAATAGGACATGATCCATTGTCTCCTCCGACCAGCAATGCAGACAGGCAAAGGAGATATCCCGTGGGCCCTCAATAGAGCTCTGGTAGGAAGCCGACTCCAGGTGACCTTCCAGATAACAAATTGACTCTCAAGTGAACTCCAAGCCTCCAAATCCAAGCACTATCTAATCTCCTGACTGGCTCTCCTCTATAGAGATTGTATAGGTCCCTGGACACCACCTTGAATGACACGATGATCGTCAAACCCTAACATCTAGATCCTAAAAAAGAAATTGCCTGGGACAGAATCCTTAAAAGTCAAGTCACCACCTGTTCATTCCATCTCCCCTCCAGTTGAGGCAAATCACAGACCCACAATGTCACCCAGCTCCATGCTGATAAAAGTAGACCAATGAGAAAGCGGAATGTCGGCCATCTACTAGTCCTGCACAACGTCGATCGTCCACCCATCATGAACTATCCAACTGGTCTGAGCCAACATGGCAGGGAGGCAAGAGCAAATCTCCTTCCATAGGAAGGAACACCTCCGACCGATGTAGGCTATCCCCTCTGGAGGCCTATGACCATATCTGACCCACATCATCAAACTCCAAATACTGTCAGGTTAAATCAAGTATCTTGCAGCGTGCCTGGCTATCAAGGCCTCCCATCGGATCAATAAAATGGACACCCAACTCCCCACTGATAGGCTGACACACAACATCCCATGCCAAAAGATGTACACCTCTTTGGACACAGGCTTGATCATAGCCGAATTCTCCTCATCCGACACCAAGCTGATAGAAGGGCACGAAAATATCCCTGAACCCTAGGTCTGTGGACCACCTCGTTCTGAAAAAGCTGAGAACCTCCTGCCTGATCCTATCCTTATTGTCAATCCACTAACCCTCAGCACTCAACATCCGATTTGGTTCTTTTGCCATTAGATGACAGTCGTCTGATAAAAGAATCTGATATTTCGGTCCTACTACAATCATTGAATTTTGGACTTCTGCCATCAAAATATCTCCTGCTACCTCAATAAGGAGTGATATAGGAAGAGACTAGCCCGAAGATTAGTCAGGTCATCTGTAGAGAGACCCCCATATTCCCATTCTCCTTCATCTGTAGCTTCGAGATCGAGGCCTCAACCTTTTTTACCCTCCTGAAGATGTCCCCCACCTTAATCCGGTTCCACCTCAACAATTTGCACCTCGTCAGCTCTAGTCTGTGGATGACCCGATACATGGCAACCCTGCACATCGGAAGCCTCCAAACATTCTCGCACAATATCCCACAAGCGATGGTAGGACAACTAGAATTTCTTAAAACAGAATGGACTCTGACACAAGAGATCTGGGTCGATGGAGAGCAGAACTGGACTGTGATCGGAGGCGATTTTCAGAAGGTGGCAAACCTAATAACCGGAGAAGAATTGGAGCTAGGAGCCCGTGGCAAACGTCCTATCAATGTGCTCCCAAACTCTAACTTTGTCCTGGCGATTATTGCACTAGATGAATCTAGGGCCCTAAAAATCCAGATCAATCAATCCGTTCCTCAAGATGAACTCCCAAAACTCTTTGGATTAATGCTGTTTAAAAAGCTTCTATCATATCTCTTCTCCTGGGGGTCATCAATGCAATTAAAATCCTCAGCCACCAAAGAGGGCAAACCTTGATCGATCAGCTTGAAGACCTCATTTTGCAACACCCTCTTCTGCCTGTAGTCTGTACTAGCATAGAACTAGACAAATTCAAGAAGTTTCATTAATGCCAGAAATGATCACTACAGGCTGTTGGTTATAGTTGTGCAAAACATCAATATTGACGACTCCATGCCTCCATACAACAATAATCCTATCAGTAAGGCTGCAAGACTCGATGGTGTAGAATCTCCGTGACAATGGAAAGTGTCGTTGCACCCTCTCAAGGCTCCTTCCTGCCAAACGGGTATCAACCAACACACACAAGTTCGACTATTGTTGGTGAATCAACCTCCTGAAATAGAGGCGAAAGAGGGCTTCCCAGCCCCCTGTATATTTCAAGACAAAATCTTCATGAGTGGGATCAGCAATGGTGGGTGCCACCCCAACCCTCCAACATGGCCTCGAGTGTCCGCCTTGCTCCCTGTAAGCCCAACCACAAAAGGCCCTTCACCATCAGCCCCCAACACAACCCTTACTACCATTCTATACTTCACATTCTCCAAATGGGCCCGACCCAACAGCCCCTTATCCATGATCATTGGCTAGCTCCTTAGAGATCGCCCCCCTTTCCATCTAAAATTGAGGGCTCTATAGCTAGCCCTGGGTCCAGAGAAAAGGGGGACCACCCAACTACAATGGAAGATCTCCGCCTCCCCTCACCGTCGGCCTTGGCAAAGCATCCATCGGCTCCATCCTCGCTGACACCAAGATGTGAACCGGATGCTTCACCATCAATCCCCTATTAATGGAGCATTCACCGCCTCCGCCCATCAGTTCAGGCTGCCAACTTGACCAGAGTCGTCACCAGAGCACCATCTACTTCGACGGACCCAATCATCGGCGTCGCTAGCCCTTTAGCCTCTTTTGCCTCCATAGAACCGCCCCAATCAAACCGAGACAACGACCCAGCACCCATCACCCTAGGAGAGATGGATGGGCCAGGTCCATCTTCAGATGGCGAGCGGGCCGCTAGCCCGCAAGTCACGTCCAGGCCGGGCCCAAGTCACATCCAAGCATGGTATTCGTATCGGCCCGAACTGGTGGGTAAACCTCGTATCTTACCGTACCGACGGGGAATCAGTTTGGTTCAGGCCGATTTTCGAAAATGATCTGAACCGTACCAAACCGATTGGTTCCGTACGGTATCGATCCGAATCACTCGATACCACACGATTTGATTCGGTACAGTACGGCATCAATTTGGTCCGATATGGCTTTTTTTTAATAGATAGGATTTTTTAAATTTTTTTATTGTCGGTACGGATCGATACGGTACGGTATGATACCATATCATACCGATCGGCAACCGACATGAGATCCGGTACCGATATTTAAAATCTTGCATCCAAGCCTTTCCCTTTGCCCGGACTCTGAGCCCGCTTGAGATGGGCCGAGCTCAAGCCTACCTCCACCATAGGTAGGTCCGAAGTCATTGGGCCCTCCACCTAGCCCATGTCGATGTCCAACCAAGCCAACTCCATAGAGAAGGGTGACCCAGTCTGAGTTGGTGAGTCGCCACTCACTGACACCCCTGAGTCACACCGATTGGACCGCTGATCCAATGACCGCCGTCGAGCGACTTTAGATGGCTTCTGCCATCCTTCCGAATTCGGAAGGAACCGGTGGACTCAGTTGCCTTGGGGATGAGTCACCAGACTCAGTTTGTGAGTCAAGATGGCAGGTTGTGACTCACCTTCTCCCCCTTTGATCCACCAGTAGCAATCCTAGGTGGCTGGAGTTTGGATGTCACCACCTAGGGGCCCATTCAGGGCGGGCCACAGCTGCCGGTCCTTCGCCACCACTCCGCAATGATGGCTCGATGTGATCCGGCTCACCAGAAACCTCCATGGGCAATGGATTCACCTCCAAGATATTCTCTGACTGAAGAGAGCTGCCGGCCGATGGAAGACAACAAGCTTCATTGAGGTGGCCGATCCGTCCATAAGAGAAACACACCATCGGGAGGTTCTCTTATATGAAGAGCTGCCAAAAGATCCGATTCTTCCCTTGATGAAACCTCCAAGCTTCAACGGCGCCGATGAGTCGATCTCCACCTTGACTCGAGCGAATCCGTCCTTTAGAGCTAATCGATAAAGCTGTCGATGACCACCGGCTTACCGGCCTTCGCCATAATGCCCAAAATCCGTAAGTGCTCCAAAACTCAATCGGGAAAGAGGGGAAACACAGCCACACTGTTGTCATTATAACCACATTAGTCCCCGCACAAAATTTGGCACCCACATCTTGACAGCGAGAAGCTGACTGGCAATGATCCAGGGACCACCATTGAGTATAGCATCACATTCCTCTTTCGATTTAATCAGGAACAGTAGGTGATCTTCGGCCAACGAAAAGCCTCGACATCCCCTTACAGCCCACCTTTTTCCTTGAAATCCTTTGAGATCCGGTCGACGGGAACCCATCGGTGAGGCTTTGGGCTAGCACTGCCACCTTCTCCCATTTCCCCCACGCTTCCTTCATCTCTTCTTCAGGAAATTTCAAGACCTTTGCGAAATAATGCTAAAGTTGCTCCACCTCGGCCTATCCTATGCAATGTCCACCCAGCATGCCACAATTGGCCCTGGGCAACCTTTGCCCACCTTCGAGCTCCTTCGTCGGCAGCCATTGACGCCCGACTTCCTTCACTCCCAGACCCCTTTTGACCATCCATCTTCCACCAAAAGCCATCCCTACCACCTGTTGATAAAAGGCCACAAAGAGACCAGAGACAAGACTGCACAAAGCAATTTTAAAGGTGGCACTTGAGCTTGCCTCTTGGAGGCCATTCTATATGGCAGCTCCAAACAGTCTCTACAAATCCAGTAAAAAAACCCTTCAATATGGATTAATGTCGAAAAAAAACCCCCTGTTAATGACAAAGAAGCAACTTCAAACATCCAATTGAGGACCAGGTGCAATGGGACTCTATATAGTTGAATTTGGAGGTTATCATGACTAGTGCCAGATCCAAGCAGCATCATTCAAGTAAACCCTTCCAATTATTTTCAATAACAAACACGATTCGTGGAGGACCAACCTATCATTAAAACTGAATGATGCAAAACATTAATAAGCATGGCAAGATAGAAGACAACAGAGGAGCTGGTTGATAGTACATAAGATAAGAAATATGGGAAAGGCAAAAGGTGATGAAAGACTGTACTTGAAGATCACTTATTAGAAAGAGGAAGCACTTATCTATGACAAATCACTCAACAGTCACTAAAGATTCACTCAAATTCTAGAGGCGCTACACAAGTTCTTTCCTCTAATAAATGATGGCCAAAAATGATATTACTTCTATACTAACACAAATATCCTTGAAGATGTAGAGCCTTGCGTGGGTCATTGAGAACGAACAATTCCACATGTCCATTCATTTTTCTCTCCCAGAAAGCTTTAGTACTTATTATTGAGAACCATTGTGCACTACCTAGCAAACAATGCATAGTTCAAAAAAGTTTCTAGCATGCATGTTAGTGGTGCACTCTCATGGACAGATTCACCTTTCTTGTTTGATCAAGACAGGTCACTTGATAGGATTTCTGTTGTTCATGGACTGCAGATAGGGTCATTGTTCAAGCTGATATTGAAGAGACAATGCCGAAATATTGTATATTTAAAAAATATCTAAGTTAAATGCATGACAGAAAGTCATCTAGATATAAAACAAGTAGCCTTAGTATATGCAAATATGATCAAAGAGATGATGGAAATTTGTTTCTGAGATAATTCAGATGTTTCTTGTAATAATGTCATTCAGTCTAATCATATTGGGAGCATAATGCAATGAGTTTAAAATTCATGGGGAAATCTTGCTTGCCATTAACTGGCTGAAGGCTGTTTTCACAGGGAATAATTAACAAAATGTGAGTCTCAGTTATCAAAAATGGAGGACTAAGCTATGTCAGAGAAATATTGAATAACTCTGGACTATATTATCGAAACAGAAGCTTGACCTCAAATGTCCATGTTGGAAAATGTAATAATTTAAGCTTGCAGGTTCCTCTTTCTTATTATATTTTTTGCCCACGCCAGTCAACAACAAATCAAAATGACATTAATTAATGTGCCATAGCAACAGAATACGAGCAGAAGGAGGCATTGCTACCTTGTGAATGTGAAAGTCTGTGAGATTTTTGTGATCCAGCAATCCCAATTTTCCAACTGCATCTCCCTGCTTTTCTTTCTGTCTTCTTGATTCCAGAAGAGGAGGAACCCCAACCACAGTTCTCCCCATACCCAAGCTGATGCCCCCATGGTTGTCCTTGTGCAGCCCATCCTCTGATAGTACGCCATAGCTCGCCTCATCAGCATTCTTAAGCAATCCATTCCCAGGTTGTAGGCTTGAAGAATCATATCCTGACTTGCTGATCACTCTATCCCCATCAGTTACAATGAATGGCCTCTTGGATGATGCAGGAGAAGATGACATCGATGTAAATAGATATTCTTCGACTTCTAGATGTTCTTGATAAAGTTGAGGTATAAGGCAATCCTCTATCGAAGTTAGGGCTTAAGACCATATCTTTGAGACTGCCTACTTCTAAGAGAGCTTGTATTCTGCATTGCTTGTATCCGAGACCAATACTCCTTGGAGAAGGCTCAGGTGGCAAGGCATTTGCAGTACAGCCACTCTTGTCACCCATTTCACCATTTTTTCAATCCTCTCCTTCTTGAAGATCCATGGCTGCAAGCTTAACAAAGCACTGGTATCTCTAACATACTCCTCTGGATTCACCGAAATGTCTCCATCGATAGCTTTGTTACAAACCATGTCCTCCTGTGATGTTTCAAAATCCCTCCTTTCGAGCTCAACGAAGCCTTATCTGCATTCAAAGAAGCATCTTCTGCCACTTGCCTCCGAATCAATCTACGAAAGAGGCAGCCATCAGATACCACTCTCTCCTGATCAACTCCTTTATCCATCCTAGCCACTAAATGGATTCGAATTACCTTCCTCACTGCCTCCTGCCAATGCCTGGCCGGACACTCTGCTCCTGTTTATAAAGAGAATAAAACCTAAACCAACTAGCTAGATCCTTGGAGTCTCCGATCAACAGAATCCCCGATGCAAAAGAATCCATCGAAGGAACAATCACGGAATCCACAAAGAAGAATTCTTCTTCCCAGTCTCCAAAACCCTAGCGAAGAACTCCGCTAGAAACCAAGCCAAATTCCACACCCTGAAGCCCAAAAGCTTAGGAGAAAGATAATAAATGGCCCAAGATTCAATCTTTGGAATAAAAAATGAGCAAAGATTCGACCTTTCCAATCAAAACAATCAATTCAAAGTCAACTTGTCGGCCATGGCGGATGGCCGCCTACTAATTGAAGCATGCAAGCATCGGAGAGAAGGAGACAGCCCCAAAAAACCCGACCTGGTCTGGAGTCCTAAAGACCAAGCAGGGGAAGGTTGGAAGCTGTCAACAAATGCCAGCCGTTTCTCTGTTATCTTCTCCTTAGAATGTAGTATATCTCACATGAAAACAAGGAGAGCGGACGGGCTCTCCCTGTCTTGGAATATTTCCTTTATTATCGTTGTCCATTTCCCATATCCAACGTTGATGGCTTGGATGTTATGTTGGAACTTCGGAGGGGGGAAAAAAATTAGTTTGATTTATTTGGATTATGTTTTCATGGATAAAATAGAAATTTGTAGAAATTGATAGTATCAATTTTTTTCCATATAACCTGACACAGAATAAAATTAGCCTGCCTGAGTTAAATTCAAATTAATTGTATTTGTTTACTAAGTATTTGCAAAATTTAGTTTTTGACATTTTTAGATGTTTTTGTCTTTAATCCCAGAACGACTCTTGGGCTCTATTAATACACATCGCATGTTTCACTAACATGTTTAAATATCAAGATTACAGGCAAAACGTTCGAAAAAATTGTTATTAGACTATATCTTTGGAAAACAAAGAATTTGCAAAAGAAAAGTTAAAAAGGAAAGAAAAAGAAGTGGGCTGTTCTAACAAAATCTCTCGGTGATAATTTTAAACTACTTTCTCTAGATCAGATTATTCTGGAACTAAACTGGAGCTTAGGAGTCCATCCTGAAAGTTGCATGCAAGAGACTCTCATTAGAATGCAGCGCAAGAAAATAAAAGAAAGAATAGAAGATACTAGAAAGCAAACCAAGAGTGAAGTTGATGCTGCTTTCTTGGTGGAGAGAAATAAACCAAAAGAAAAGAAAAGATTTGAGGTTGTTGCTGGCTTGCCTCAACGGTATTAGCTTTTCAGCTGCCAAACAGACGCTTTAGGCCCCACATAAGCACCTAGTAATGTGGCTACCTCTTTATGAGTTGGCTAAGAGACCAGGGCATGGCATTGAGCAGGTGATACCTTTTTTTTTTGTTGGGGGTGATACCTTTTTTTTTTTCCATAGTAGCCAGATATCTGGATCTCTTCCCCTCATCATTATCGCTAAGGAATAATGGAGTCTTCGATAGACTAATCCCTCAGCTTGGGAACACCATCATCAGATAGCCTAAATGAATTTTACCTTGTTTTATTTTTTTGTTTCAAAGAAATACCACCTAGTTAGTCTGATTGATTTTATAATAGGTAAACATAAAATCTAATACACACACATACATACGTATATTAATTAAAAAAAGAAGGCCTCTACATTGATAGGGCCTTTGTCTGCTATGTAGCAACAACATAGAGACTTCCGTCTGCTACATCACAATGCGCTCACAATGCTTGTGAAGGTTGTGACGGAGGGGGACTAGTGGAAGGTGTGGATACGCAGCTGGCATGGAAGAGATCAAGGAGGTAGAGGTCGGGTAAGTCGGTGGCACCGGTGGTTGCGAGGGAAGGGAGAGGGTGAAGAGGGAATTGACGGTAGAGAAATGGGTAAGGGCAGTAGCACAGCGACGAAAGGTGGAGTCAAAAGTGGTGATCTTATTATTGTGGGTGACAAGAAGAGAACCTGAGAGGGCGGTGGAGATGGCGGATGGGGGTTGCAGCTGAGGAGAGAGAGGGCAAGGGAGCGACGAAGGGTGAAGGGGTCGAAGAGGAAAGGATTAGAAGAAAAAAATTATTTTGAAGATATTTGTCTCCACAGTATTTTACCACGTATCATAATAACCTTTAATCTACACTAAAACAAAAAAATTTGAGGCATTTGCGCATGAAAATCAAAATTATTGACTTATTACATTAAAATCACGCTTAACTGTGGATGATGGACAATATGAGAATTTTCTCATGGGGCTATCCAAAGCTATTACTTCTCTCCATACAGTCCGATAATCCATATCCCACCAACTACATCCAACCACATTTTAAATAATATTATTTCATATTCTTCGATATCGAGAATAAAAATAAAGATAGCTACCTCTTGATGATTAGAGATATTTCTTAAATTATACTTAAATATTTTAATTGATTGATATAGTACTAAAATCGGATCAAATATAAATGAGATGTCAATATATTAATATCTATATTTTAATATATTTTATTATATATATTAATATATATATATACCAATATAAATGTCAATAGGTTACAAAAATATATATCTATATTATTTTTAATAAATAAAAATATAAATTAAATATTGAAAGTATAAATATGAATAAGGTATGAATCAAGTAATTAAATGTTCTAATTACATAATAAAAAATATTATTAAATAAATGATAAATTAAATTAATAGAATAGTAATATGATTATATATATTTAAAAATATATAATATTATATAAAATTAAAAAATTATAAATAAACTTATATATTTGAACAAATAATTATGACAAATATGGATACAGATACTATATACAAATACTAATAAATGCTCTGCTCAAATTTCTATCTATATTCAAATAGATTCAAATACAATAATTGATCAAATATTCATCCGATTTATTTTCATCCTAAATTAAAAAAGAGCTAAAAACAAACATTTAAAGTACTTCTTTAAAGGAAAAAAGATCGAAGAAAAAGAAAAAGAAGAGAAGAAAGTGTTTAAAAATAATTAAAAATAAAAATAATAAAAATGATAGATTTAAAGAACTTCGTAAAATTCGAATCAAAACTTCACAAGATTTGTCTGATAGCTTATAATGCATGCTATACACAAAATATAATTTTTTAATTATTTTAATTATTTTTAAAATATATATAAAATAAATATAATAAATAAATAAATAAAAAAATATTATTGTAAAAAAATTACATCCATGTATCACATGGAATTATAAGCTGGTTATTATAGTAGGTAAACACTACCAAACTATGGTAGTGTTTGGTGATGGATTCCCTGTTCTCCGATAATACGAGTCTATTTCACAGGGAAGAACAAGCATTCCAATGGGTTGGGCACTGCTTATTATCACTCCGAGGCTGATCAACCTCCTCTGTTGTTTAGGGGGGGAGAAAACAAACAGAAACATTGTTTGAAGCAGACAAGTCAACCAAAATGAACCAAGTCAAACCAAATTGCTTCAAATATCTTTCTTGGTAGGTTAAACAAAGTCAATGAAGAACAAGAATTTCTATTTTAACAGATAAGCACCAAAGTTACCATTTGCTGTTTGATCATGCGAACATGTCAAAAAAGAGCATGCGAGATTTTGTTCATGCACAAAGCCATCAAGGACTTCTGCAGAGAAAACAAGCCATCTCAATCACCATCCCAATTTCAAACAGAGAGTAGACCTTCATGGTAGGCGATCCAAGAACAATCCCTACTAGTTCCATTCACGAAGCTAAGGTGGTCCCTTGACAACTATCAATGGTACAAGCTAAGATATCTCGGTAGTCACGTGAGATTGCAAAGTGATCATAGACCCTCCCATTGCTGCTCTTTTGTACTCGAACAATAGCATGGAATGGTTGAAAGCTGTGAGCTTCACAAATCCATAGTCGTGGTCTCGAACATAACTCCATTTGGCTCGGACAGGGGTGAAGTCGGCAAGGCTAGCACCTCCACCTCCAACGACTACATGGGTGGTTGCTCCAAAAGGACCGCTGTAGTGGTGCGACCCATTGCGCACACATGTATTCTGCAATAGACAAAATAATTAAGCAAACGAATCAACTAGACTGTGCTTCTAGATGAAAGTGTATCCTTTAATGACAAGTTAGCTAGGATATAACCTGGTAGACTGGGCATGTTCTTTCATAGTTGTGGACATGACCATAGAAGGCAACGTCGACCTTATACTTCTGCCAGAGTTCTTGAAGGCTCTCTCTTCCCATTGGTTCCTCTGTCGATCCTTCAGCACCATAAAATCAGCAGATGAATAACCAAGAACTCTATGTGCAAGGAATATGAGCCATGGCTGTTTTTCCCTGTCAACTGATGATAGACAGTGCTCAATGAATTTATATTGCTCAGTTCCTGGTCTCCAATCATGCTCGGTGTCAGCTATACAGAAGCGGAACATACCATAGTCCGTGGAGTACCTGGAGAAATAACAGTGAGTTTAAGTTCAAAATCTTTGCAAGCAAACCATAGGTGTCTATGAGGAAGGGATGACAGTGATATTTAGAACATCAAAAATCTTAATAACGAATGGGAAAGGGAATCCTCAGGGTACACTAGCAATTTTTGTTGAGCTTTTCAGCTGAAAAGGCACTTTAAAGTCAAAATACAGAAGAACCTCGCAGCTATTATGCTACACGCTATACACTAATGTGAAACACAGGCACATGCCTTCCTCAGACATTTTTTTGGCCCAAAAAAAGTCAACGTACATTACCACAAGAAATATTTAATTAAGGTACAAGTTCCGCAGAAGACTAACCACTAATGCTTCCTCAACAGAGTACTAGTGCATTGGTAAAAACAATTACCTCTCAGTGTAACAAAAAGATAGAAAGTTTTCTTGCTTCAAAGAAAGTAAGCTTGATCATATTTATATTTGTTACTACAGATATCAATAAAAGGAAAGAAAGTTGAAGATGATACATCCTCAAAGGAACTCGTGGAACACTATATATGCCCTAGGATTGCAGTCCAAGACATGTCTGTATATTTAAATATTGATATCATAACAGCCACATGCATAGAACAACTCAAACAGTGGAATAGCAAGGGGTAACTTCAGAACTTTCATGTCTCTAGCATTTTTATTTTGATCGTACCAGAACTTTGCCCTGTTCTCTGCAGGAACATAAAACATAGTTTCAGCTAACACACCACATTCTCCACCAGAATCCATATTCCCATAGAAGGATCCTGTTCCAGGCCAGTCTCGTTCATGGTTGCCGCTGCAGGTTAAAATATGATAATCATTTGATATGAAAAAGATAGCGAACTCAATCTGATGATGAGAAACCAGACCAGACTAACCTTCCAACCATGTAAGGCACAGTTGAAGCAATAGGTTCAATTTGTGCAGTGAATTGGTCCCACTGTGATAGATACCCATTTGCATAGCATAGGTCTCCAATATGGAGAACAATATCGATATTCTTCAAGTCCTTGACAAGCTGGTAAGTGGTGTTAAGAGATCCAGGCTGGAAGTCATGATACTCGTTTGAACCATCAAATTCTGCCTGAAGAAGAAAAGAGATGTCAGTGGGGCCAGGGCATCCACATGTATGTCCAGTGATGCTGCTCTAATTAAATCAATATCGGCTCAACAATTAATAAAAGAAATTCCTTTTCAAGTGGCCTTAATTTATAACATATCGTATACGGCAAGGGCATATGCTTTAATTATCCAATGTTTATGTGTGTGTGGCAAGTTTCAGACAATATAAGTCATGAAAACCGACCCCAATTGTATATTTCCTTTGCATGTCTTTAAGGTCATAAATATAGGATGCATATTGTATCTCTACCATAGCACTTAGCATGGATTAAAGTGCGGACCAGCAGGCACAATACAACATTGTATATGCTGTGCCTAGTGGCAAGGTTTGCAAAGTATGAATAAGTGGAGGCATAATTGACGTACAAATGCTCAAGAAACTCCAATGTTTTCAGTGCCAGGAGGTGTCATAAATAGAAGCAACTTCAAAAATTCACCAAAATAGCATAAATAAAATTTTGCATGCAACCAATCCAACTTGTCTGTTGTCAAGCTTCCCAACACAAGTTGAATCGCGTCAATTGGAGATCGGATGACAAAATTATAGCCAAAAAAAGAGGCTATGTCATGAAATCCAAAGCTGTGAGCCAACGGTGAGAGCCTACTGTCAGAAGGGTGGTGATGGTGACAAGAACATTATCGGTCCAATTCTGACTGCGGAAACCCTGCTTTCAGTTGGTTTTAAGCTCAAGTCACCCTGTGGATCATCAGACAGTAGTTAACATGTCTTCGAACCTAACTGATAACAACAATTAGGTCACTGTCAGTTGGATTTTAGCATCCAATCACTCTTGAGGTGTAGCTTTTATTTCTAGAAGTTCTCTTTTGAATATTAGTCGAGTTCTGAGGAATCCCATGAATTTCGATCAATGTAAGGGCCTAGAACACTATAAATACCCTATGTACTCCCTTTTTCAATCATAGTGAATTGAGTTCAGTTTTGAAGCATTCTTTGTGAGTGTTCTTGGTGGTGTGACTTTGCTTCATGTAGTGCAAATTTATAGCAACCTCCATGCAACTCAAAGGTGCTTCTTCTTATGCATGAAGCCAGTGCGACATTGGGGGATAAATGGGAAGCCCGAGAGGAGACTGGTGCAACTTTGGTCATGTCGAGGGATCGGTTTAGCTTGGATTACCTTCTAGCTCTTCTTTGTTTCTTGCTTTCTGGTTCTAGTTCAATGAAGAGTCTTCTAGTTAAATTATTTTCTAGTTATTTTCTTGCTTTTGAAATTATTGTAAAATCAAATATATATTGTTTTATTTTCTGCAATTCTAGAGAACTCAATTCCTATCTAGGTTAGGACATGCCTTGTTCGGGTCTTGTCGGGTTGATCCTAGTAGTTTTGCACTTTGGATTGTCTCTTACTCATAGACATCCTTGACCTACCACTTCTGCAACCTTGTCTATGGTAGACCTTTCTGCTTTGGAATGTGCATCCTGACCTCATAGAGCCGGATACCTAGTCCCAGTGGTCCTGGCCTGCATCATATCATCTTTTCATCCATGCTTGGTGCCAGAACTGGTGGCGCTTGTGTGTATGACAATTAAACTAAAACAACAGCAGTGACCTAAATCAGCTACAGTCTGGTGCCAGTTGATAGTGAATGGAATTTAAGTGACAACCATTGCCAATTCGGCGATAGTTCCATTGCAGACAGATATTTGCATTTTTTTTTATGGGTTTCGATAGTTGCACTCCCTCTATCTTGTTTCTAAAATCCTGTTCTATAATTTGACTTCTTCGAGATCATGGTGCAATAAATTAAATCATCAAAACATTTGCATCCTATGCTTTCATGAACACAAATAGAGGACCGACTGGACTGGGCATGATCAGAGATCAGAAGGCTTATATTACCAGTATAAGAGCAAGACTAAATGAGTAAATGGGACATCAGCAGAACAATATTCAGTATTGATATATATCGTATTATAAGGTAGTGGAGATTTTTAACCTTTCCCATATCACCAAATATGACAACTCGTTGTAAAGAGTCTTGCCCAGGGTATGGAGATGCTTTAAAACTGTATGTCCCACTCCAAACATATGAACCATTCAATAATTTATGCCCAAGCTTGTAAGTATACCTGCACATGAAATAGTAACAATACTGACCGCTGAGAATTGGATAGATCAACTCTATGACAACTGACAACTCATCATGCATCATATCGTTGGGTGTGCAGAATGAGTTTGACAATAGATTTTCTTGGACTGCAAACAAAGAAACAGAATAATGAATTGTTACATTAAATTAGGCCACAAATCCTTCAAAAAACTTGTATGTATAAAACCAGGATCACGCCAACCCACCGTCCGCGCAGGTGAACCTGTAAATAAGGAAAAAAAAAGAATGCGGCATGATCCAATTATCTACATGGTATTCTTAATTCAAGCTTGGGAAGCAACAATCAGGAAAAATCATAGAGGACATTGATCACAAGCATTATACTCATATAAGAATAGAGGCATTTTTAGATTGACCAAATGGTAGGTTACTCATTCAGCCATGATTCTCAATTTTAACTACAACTAATCATGCTGAAATCATGTGACCAGCAAAAAGGCAAACCTCATCAGAGAAATTGTACTAACCTTCTGGAACACTTTAAACAGAACTAAGTTGGATTATATCTAAATGAAATAACAATCAATGAGAAAGGCATTAAATTACAGGAAAGGCTAAGGGATCATCTTGCATTTCAGAAATTTGAAATGGAAGATAAAATATTTAAGAGTGAGTCCTTAATGCTGTTACTACAAGCCTGTGAAAATGATTATAATACTTCAATAAACACAAGGAGGAAGGAGACTAGCTCAGTACAGATATAAGAACTAGGCCATGGCTCATATAACATGCTTATTCAATACATGGGTTCACCATAAGGTATTACCACATATAGACCATTGTTATGGTAGGTCTAATAGCTTTATTATTTGGACTAATCAACCCGAGCTAGAATAACTTTTAGCCTCAGAATCTCATGTGTGGTCATACATCTTACTCCTGAAATTCAGGCTGCTTCGTCTGTTGGAGTTGTGCCACTAACATATTCTAAAAAGGTACTGAGATGAAAGAGGCCGAAAAAAGTTATATTTACCGGCAAGTATGCTGTAATACCAATTAAATCCATCATATATAGAGCCATATGTAGCAAAGGCTCCACCCAAAAATTCGATATTACAAAAGAAAAACTTGAAGGGAGAAACGATCAAAAAGAAACAGACCTGTTTTAAGCATACATACTTCAATTCCAAGAAAAGAATTCTGAACAACACAAAATGAAAATTATACCCAGCCCAAACATACCTTGCAAAGGCAAATGACATGCACTTAAGAGACTGGCATGTTTAATGAAGTTTCCCTATCTGAATATTGCTTGGCTAAAATAACAACTTGAAGTCTGAATCAATTAAGTATAGACTCCTATCTTGCAGGAAGTATCAAGTTTCCAGAGCAACGTGGACTCATACAAGATCTTAAAGTTGAAAATTAAAACAAGAATACAATTGCAAACTATGTAACAATCTTCTTCCATGTTAGTTCAAAATTATTATGCATTGAGGACACAGAGTCATTTGCAAAATTTTTCATTTAAGCCTTTACTTCTCACTAATTAATCATCGAAGCAGGCAACCCATTGATTATTACTAAAGCTTGAATATTTACAATGCTATTTTCAGAAGTAATGTACATTCTCATATGCTATTACCAGCTACATTTAGATTTAGCAGGATTATGACATCACATGATTGAATACTTAAAAGTAGCACATTTCAAAAGAAGAACTTTCAACTCTTTTGTGATTTAGTTCTGGATCATCAGAAGGATCCCAAAAGTTGAAATAGATTCTGGAGTCAAGGAAAAATAACAAACCACACATGCTGTTACGACTGAAAGTCAATGTTCCAGCTGGGGAGTGGATTTGAGCTTCCCCTTGTAGACCCCATTCAACAAAAGGTTCTGCCTCCTTGACACCGTATCCACTTGTCCATGTTACAGCCATCTAGCATCACAAAATTCTGAATTCACAACCTTAAAAGAATAAAGAGAAAACAGACGCTAGCATGTTGCTTGGAAAAGATTAACAATGCTGCTTAACAAATTTGGAAGAAACTACCCTATTCCATGTGCCAGCCTTGACATTGATGATAAATACAACTGAAAACCTGGAGTCCATTCATTAAATAGGTGAAAGCACTAAGTCAACATGGTATAGTACCACAGATCAAAATAACAAATAGAATAAAAACCTGGAGTCCATCTCTATAATAGGTGATAGCATTGAATCAATATGATAAATTTCAACAGATGAAAATAGTAGCCTAAGTAATGCTAGATAGAGATAAAGGTCCATGTTTATTATGTTATATATGACATGTAATTTCAGAGTCAAAGAAATGGGACAGAAGATTAGAGATTTGGATGACATTCAGTAAATAAAGAATGAGGATGATTAAATTCACAAAACCATGTCTCTTTTTTGGGGTGGAGTGTGTCGGGTGGGGTGTGTGGAGGCGGCTGGGCTCACACAAAAAGGCATAGTATAACGGGTAGAAAATATAGTATAATAAAGTAGAGATGGACTTCAAGAGGGTGACCCTTGGAGCTACAGCAAGGTTGCTCCATTGCGACCTCGAGGTCACGGCTTCAGAACATTGTTGACCCAAGGATTGATTTGATGATGCCAAACACTTGAGTACAAATGGTACTAATATTGGCTTGAGAGAATGGCTATAAGATTTTTTATGTTGCTCAAAGGCCACATGCTAACCCAAAAGAAATCCTCTTCAAGATAACCAAAGTTCAAGTTCCTCAAAATTTTTAACAAGTTTTAGAAGAAAGGAGTCAATCCCTAGGCATTAGGAGCCAATCCCTAAATGTCTACAGGCTTAAAAAGAAGGCAGTTAACTCCTGAAAGGTTCCGGAGTCGACCCCAGATATCAAGAGTCGAACTCGGCATGCTTGAAGTAGACTGGCGCAACCCACGAATTGACCCCAAGGATATCTGAGTTGACCCATAAACATCTCAAGGTGAAGATAGAGAGAAGTGAAACTTGATCTATTCATGAGTTGACCCCAACAAGACAGGAGCTGACCTCCGGTTTAAAAGAGTCAACCCTAGAATGGCCTCAGAGTGAAGATAGAGAATAGTGAAAATGGCTTGTTCACAAGGCAACCCCAGTGCCTCACAAGTCGGCCCTAGGATGAGACGAGTCGATCCCAAGGCCACAGTCAAAAGGCAAAGTGCTGCCTAGAGATATTGTGCTTCACGAGTTGGCTCTTGCCAACAATGAGTCGAACCTAGAGAAGAGTCGACCCCTCTACGTCTAACAATCTAACGACTAGTTTTCAAAATTTCTCCAACGAACAGAAAATATGGACAATAGTAGTTTGGCTTTTCCAACGATCCAATTACCTCTTCCAATTATTTTTTGAAGATATTTAAGCAAGGAATTCAAGCAGGAAACTTAACCAAGTGAAAAGAAAGTGCATTTAAGAGAGTATTCAAGTCCAAACCTTCCACAATTCAATTCACTCAAAAAGAGAGGAAAACAAGCATTGAATAGCCTAAGCTACCAATTGAGTGATCATTCAATCGCCTTTTCAGTCCTCTCTCAAGCAACAAAGGAGGAAGTCAAAGCATCTAAATGAGCTACATCAGCGACTTCCATTGGGCTACACCGAGCTCATGTTTGAGCATTAAATTTTCACATTCCTGTATTTAGTGGTATTTTTTCAAGTTTCTTGGGATAGAAATTTGAGGGATAAGGCTAGTCCAAGCCCAGAATTGCACGGGTACATTGGATTAAGCCTAGAGAGACTTTTTGGGAAAGGTTTGATCGATTACCTTTGATAAAATCAACTGGATTAATCGTAAACCCATTTAAAACAATCAGTCTATAATCAAGGAGGATTATAGTTGAAATTCTTAAGCAAAGATCTTGGGGAGTGGACGTAGGTGCCGAATTTGACACCGAACCACTATAAATTTTTATGTCTGTGATTGCATTTCTTTACTTGCTCTTATTCCTTGCTTTATAGTTTAATTTGCTGCATGCACATCCCACTCACTCTTTAATTGGTAACTAGAGCACATAGTTTAATTGCTGCATGCACATCCCACTCACTCTTTTATAGTTTAATTTGCTGCATGCACATCCCACTCACGCCACCCCTCCCCCCCTTCCCCCTTTGGGTTGCTATCTTTGGGCAGCAAACATAAAAACAGCCTCTCATGAGGATAAGGCTGCAAACATCTAACCCTCCCTAAACTCGACAATAGCAAGAGTCTCGTGCAGTAGGCTGCCCTTTCTTACAAGTAGAGATGGATTTAGGAAAAAGGATGACAAGAAGCAAAGCAAACATGAATATGTATAAAAATAATAGTACAAAATTTTTAGAAACTTAGTTACCAGCAGCAGGTTAGGGTACAAGAGTGGATTTAGATGCAGGTACAGGGAACAATCTCCTAAAAACATTTTGAATAAGGAAACATTTGATGTGGAGATCTTTTTTTATAGAGGTTCAGAAGGTTTGGACCACTATAAGTGGAAGTTTCCTGCTATTAAGCATAAAAGTACATAGCTTATCACATAGCCATCTGATGACTCAAGAATGACACGAAATAGATGCCAAGCAAGAGAAAGATTTATGGTTTAGTTTCACACAAAGAAGGCAAGCATCAAGGTATTTCCTTTACAATTTTTGAGTTAATAGAACCTAACATGGCTTATATTCATCTGAACAGCTTATGATGTAGTATTTGGAATGACTATCTAGCCGACAACAAAGAAGGAAGACAACAAAACAGTAGGTATATCAAGGTGAGACTTGGTGGAAGCGTAAGCTCCATTGTAACTTGAAGGTTCATGGGTTCGAAATACGGAAATAACCACTACACATGGGGCAAAGGCTACATACACATCTGACCCTCCCGAGACCCAAATAATAGGAGCCTCATGTTCTAGGCCACCCCTTTGTTATAAAAAAAAGAAAAGAAAAAAAGAAAGGTAGGTACATGAAGAGATACAAGAGCGCTTGAGGACAAGTGGCTTTTGGAGCCAATTTGGTGCTATATTTCCCTTTTTTACACATTAACTAAAAATATCCAAAAGGGGTCCTTTGATGCATGTGCTGTTTGTTGAGGAATAAATGAATGGCAATACTATGGAAGGAAATTTTAGGAGATATAAAGGTTAGACAATTAGTTGGCCCTAAACAGAGCACATGGAACTTTAGTCAAAATATTGGAAGAATCAAGGGCTTTGAACAAGAGATCCCCCAAAGATATTTTCATCTTCTTGAATCTTTCTGCAAAACATGACTAGCAGATCAACAGAGATGTCATGAATAGGATTATTGAGTCTATGAAGTGAGATTCCCCTTTCGAGTGTACTATATTTGTCAATTAAATATGAAACTGAAACCAATTCCAGAATAAGAGTAATCATGCTCTAGTATGTTGCATTTAATGTAAACGAGGCGGACAATTTGCATCAGATATGAGGGGCAGAATTAAGGATGTTGAACAACTCAAATTACTGTGTTAATAATTGCAAGAGAAAAGGAGTACATTTGGGACCAAGTTAGGCAGCAATAGAGGATTAATGGAAGGAAACTATTTGTCATAATCTGGAAACTGCCACAGTTCAGTAGAAGGGGTAAAATATATGAGTTGAAGAAAAAGAGCATATCATAAAAAAATCTGGATGATTAAGTGGAAATCTAGTGCAAACACATTCCAATTGCATAGTTGTTGGATCAGAACCAATGACCAATTAAGACCCACATGGCTGACCCAGCTTGGTAGGTAAGTCTTGTTTGACAGTCCCCCAAATGTAAATTGGTTTTTGCTACCATCTTAGGATTCATAAAAGTTTACTGTGAATGCTACTTAAATATTTTGCCCATTCATATCATCCAAACATAGGAATATCACATCAGAATTTGGAAGTGGAAGAAAAATGGAAGCCATGCTTTGCATGTTGTACAACGTATTTAAACAGACTGTTGTTTATACTGATTTAGAACTCCAGGACATGGTCCACACAGTTCAAAAAAGCAAGCAATAAATGAGATTGCTTCAGTTGATTCAGTATTAGCAACTAGGACATTCAAGTCACAAAGAAAAGGATGAAGAATGCTTACTTCATTCCAAGATTTTCCTTGAGCCAACCGTGGGTACACAGGCGCCTTTGGTTTGGCAAAAGTTACCGTTTCCGAAACAGCAATCAGCTTTGGCTGTCATTTCAGTGGATACGCATTTCATACATTCCAAGTTAGAATGCATCCATAGTTGGATGTGTAAGAATGTATATTTCTACAAAATTCAAGTCATGCAGACATAACTTAGCAGTCATGAGATAATAGATATAGGGAACAGAGCCTCCAAACTTGATACAAAATTTACTCTACTATGTTGTAGAATATTAGTTAAAGCAGCAAAACAGGACTAACATTAAGCACTGGTCGCTATTCAGAAAAATGATTAATATTCCCTCTTTATAAGATCTTAGAAAGAACAACACAGATTCAGGAAATTTGGATTCCTGTTTCAAATTCATGGCAAATGGGGCCTGATATGAATTTCTAATCTCAGAAGAGGTCTTCTTGCTACCTTTTGACAATATGAAAAACATAAATTTCCCAAAGGATTAACATGCTAAACTTTTTACACGAAGAATTAAGTGCAAAGGCATATCACAGCATGGTTATTTTATTATAATCTTTTCATTTAGCCAAACAATTAAAATTCTTGTGGTACATACATTTGAGAGCCCACCAGAAAATAATGCGAAGGAAAAATCCTCTCTCTGATTGATCAGCTGAAGCTTCACTGTCCCTTTTCCTGTTTTATAGTAGTCAGCACTTGTGTAATTGGCATATTGATACTGCAAAGCATATATGAGTCTTCAACATTCACGTTCTAGACATATGTCACATTTTCAAGCATTGTTGTACCACAAATTTGATTTGTACATTAAAATAAGAGACAAAATTGGGAAACCAGTACGAACCTTAACAGGGGAAGTGCACAGCAATGGTGGTTCCACCCATACATTGTCTGATGCACACATGGAGGTGCTGAAATTTTAGCAAGCAACCATATTAGATCCCTTATGTGATTAACAATGATCACAATCTTTACTAAAAAACTAATCTCATTTCTTTAGAATCATTTAAATTTTATGAATCCTGGGAATCATTTTGGCTTTATAAATCCTTTACTGCCATTAGATTCGCAATAGATTTTCTTTTTTGAGATTAGTTACAACTTATGCAAAGATTAGACACTTCCTTGCAACAAACAAAAACAACTATTAAATATACAAAACATCAACTTCTCATGGACCAATTTTTTTAGACTTTGGATTATGACAAACAATCTACACAATTTAATTGGCTGTTTGTTATTTAATTCCTTCTTTTCCATTTCTAGGAGATACACTCAGAGAAGTAGGTCTTATTTTACAACGGGAAGTATTTTACCTGAAATTTGCAGGAGAAAAAACTCCAATCCAATCATCATTTGATGAATTTGGATGACTGTATTCTAAAGTCACCCATTCACTATTTTGCCCCTGTAACCAATTATGCACATAACTTAGTATTGAAGTAGGACTGTAGGACTATTTGATTTTATTGGTTTGTGCATAACATGCACTATCCATGTTCCAAGCCCAAAAGCAACTATATATTCTTAGCATAGCAAAAAAAATCTAGCTACCAAATAATGGCAATTTTCACTGCACCAAATGAGTAATGAAGCAATGACTTTGATTGTATACATCTCCTCTATCTCAAGTTTAAGTAGATGCAATCTGCAATTAAATAATTTATGGAACAGTCACAACAAATTTAAGTTGTGTAAATGGATGCAATATGATAATGCTTGCATTTCCTCTTAAGCAAAATCCTAGCATCATATTCACAAACCACAGACTTTTACAGATAACACATCAGGAAAAGCCTTGCATGCTTCCTTTTCTTTATTTTTCCACAATTACTTTCTCTTTGCTTGTTTATTAATTCTATAAATAATAAAATACATTATAAGAAAGTGAAGCTCTGATGAGTATATTCTTCACTGAAAAATTGAACAATGTTGATCAGTGGAGAAGAATAATTGATATTGGAATTTGGAAGAAATAATTATGTCAATTTAAACAACTTAACTTGTAAAAGCCAAAAAGCTCCACTGCTGATGAGGAAATGATACAACTCAGATGACAAGATAACAAGATGTCAGCTAAAAGTACATCATGATCCTAAAAAGAGCATGCATTTACATGCACGTGCCTATAATTAATATTCTTTGGATGATTTATGGGCTGATAACAAAACATTAGAAGCTAGACTTGCAAGAAACCTAGGAATCTGAAGTAGGTAGAGAAGTGGCAAGAAATAGTCTAAGAACCACACATGACAAAAGGCCCAGAAACCCAAGCAAAAAGCTCATTCAAGGCACTAAAAGGTGAGGTGGGGTTACTGTAAAAAAGTTGATTCCCAATAGTGTGGCTGGTACAGCCGTACAGGCATATGAAATAATGCCTAAGATATTCATATCCCCAACAGGCAGGAAGTAGAAACATTAACTCCATAGCTCAAAGCACTCTCTCCAATATTTCATTGCAAGCGATGGTAAGTCTTGCATTGGGAAGTCTCCCTACTGACAATTCTGCTTGCTCAAAACAACTAGTATTCCCATTTAACTGCTCAGGTGGAAAGTATAGCTGTCAGAATCGATAGTTTCTAATATGATACAAGCAATTCCTACATCTTTGCTTCACCACACCTCCTGAGATGGTCATGCATTAATCTGACTGTGCATTCCAAATTTCCAGTTGTCCCCAGACAAGTATGTAGCATTATGGCAAAACTATGCAAGTGAATGTTCTTATAAAGTAAAATGAAACACAGGATGGCAGATAAAGTATCATGTACAGTAAAACAAATACATGGTTAAGTCATGAGGTAACAAGTATGATAGGGTAAGTGCCAGAAAAGTAGTTCCAGTAAAAGAGAGCCACTAAGACTCCAAAGAGTATAAAATGAAAGCACCAAGAAACAATGCTTATAAATGTAAATTAATTAAATAAGATAAGTGAAAAAATGTCAACTGATGATATCAACTAATCAATATATCAGAGGCTCAAAAAACTTAAAAGTCAATTCTACATAATTAGAAACCATCAAATGAAGTCCAGTAGAAGGATAGAAAAGATTTGAAAACTAAACAGATTAAGAAAATCACTCCAGTAGTTTAGTGACATGAATTAAGTAAAGGAAAAGCAAATTAATTGGAACTGAGTGGGTTTGCTTGTTGTATTGGAGGATTGAGATGTTGGAACTCTCTGATGAAGAAAAGCTTGAGTTGATGGCTCTTGATGAAGGAAAAATGGTCCAAAAGAACTATAAGAGACTCCAAAAATGTGCAAAAAGATGTGATAAAAACAGTGTTTGTATCAGGAAATGCTGACAGTGGGAAGATAAATCAGCAGTAACCTATTTTTTGCCAATCCAACACCATGAACAAAGTGGTTCCAAAATTCAGACCATGGCGTCATACGTAGTTCATTTGTCTGACAATTTCTTAGAAACTAGCAGTGGTTAGGTGGTTCGATTTTGATGTAGACCACAAAATCTCATTTTGGAGAGTGCAAGTTTGGCTATTGCTTCACACAATGCAATGAATCCACTAAAGGAGGGAAATAGTCCATTATGCACTTCAGATAGGCTGATGCCCATTCATATAACTTTCTCTAGGTATATGAGTTTCTGTATTTGTATACATAATCAAGTACAGTCCTAAAAAAACTCAATAGTCTATACAATGCTCATTGAGAACTTCTGAAAAAATTATTTGACTTGAGTTGTTACCTTTCCTAGTTTCCAGATGATCCACAACAAAGTAGATATGATAAATCAAATTGGAAATACAATTAATATAAGGAAAAGGAAATAATTCTTGTGCTAAATGATATTTTGTTATTGTCTAATCTTTAAGTTAGTGATATAGCTAGTTTTGAATGTTCAAAATATTATGTTTACGCGACCATTGATTGATACAACAGGCAGCTGCTATCTATTGGTAATGATGATAGCAAGTTTCTTCTTTTTTGGATAAGCAATAATAGCAAGTTTCATAAGACGTCAGTGAAATAATGCAGTCATGGTAATACATAGTGTGCTCCTAATCATGCATAGATTATTCATTTCCCATTAGGCTTACTATGCATTTATGGAGATTGAATTCTCGCTTAACAAGAGCAAAGAACAGTTAATCCATGAGAAATAAGTCAAAGAAAATACCTCCAACCCGAGAACAAGTGGAGAAACTCTAATATAGGCCGAATCATGAATGGCAAATGTCGATCTCTCAATAGCAATCCTCGAAAGGGGCTGCTCCCACCATGTCTTCCCATCCCAGAGCTCAAGAGGCTCAAAATAATCACCAATGAAAAGAACCTACTAAACCTCATCTTGCCCAAAACCTGATAATTTAAATTCAAAAAGATTAAATTTCTACAACATCAATCATTTTGTTTGATTAGTCTCAGATTATAGTACTAACGAGAAATAAACAGTTCCACAATGAAACAGACAGAGATGTGTTTATATTAGCTGTTGGAGGAAATCAACTCAAGAAATTGCTCGGCCAAAAATCAACTATACAAACCAAAAACCAAAGTCCAATAGAACAACATTTTACACCGCAATGAAATGTAACTCTATTGATTTAATCACGGAGATAAGAAACTGATTACAGAAAATCCCCAGAAACAACCTTTAAACATAACAAAGCAAGAAGAAGATCGAAATAAGGAGCTTACCTGAACCCAATAAAGCCAGAGTGAGAAGCTAAAGGTGTTCCAGTTTCAGAATAAAGAACATATCAGATTATGTCAGAAGAGTAGAAAATCTTATCAGAAAATAATCTTAGCTTATATTTGGTGAGATACGAACCAAATAGCTTGGAGAAGGGATGAATAATTGGGCCGAATATTCGGAGGGTGGTGGTGGTGGCATCGTCTATTGGATGCCAGCTAATCTTGGCCTCTTAAGTACCTCCTGGGGTCTCCATCAAAAAGTGCAAAAGCATGCGTCTGGTGCGTCACGGACTTTTCAATGGATGCATGAAGATATTTGAGAGTCGCGGAGGACATGTACATCTTTTGATGGATTGGTGGATCCTCTTGCTTGCATTCTTTGTTGATCGCGGTGTTAAAGGCCAATGGCAATGTATATCTTCTGAATGTATTCTTTCAGTCTGAAGCAGAAACGAAAGGTTTCGATTTTCTAGCAAATTAATCATGTTTTCTTAAACTTTCTTATGGACATTGAGGTGGCAACTTTCAAATGCATGATCCAAAGTTAGTGAAGATGACGTGTCTTAGATGGTTTAGATGGTGTGGTTGTTGTTCAGGATCCATTGGATATACATAGATCCGACCGAACCAAATAAGATGGATTTTATTTGATCTAATTAAAATTCAAAATAATATGGATTCTAAATAAAATATCTGAAGCGGATACGAATCCGATACAAATAATGATATATCTTGCCCCGTCTCCGACTTGATATAATTTTAATTTAAATCCTCTATTTTAAAGTTATAATTATTTTATAATATTCGCATGATGAGCTTCATATCTAACCCAATCCAATCCCTCTTATCTATGCTATGTAGCCCAACCCACGTCGCTACTTGACCTAACCGAGGTGGGTATGGAGTGGGCATGGATATAAATTTTAATTATTGAGTAGGTACAGATATTGGTCATTCTATCCATTTTCCATTGCCATATCTATTATTATTCTTAAGATGGTTGGCTTTATAATGAAATTTAAATTTAGAAATTAATTTATTAAGCCCTTTCCATTATCATAGAATTCTAGTTCATGTTATGAAATATATTATTATTGCATGGGATGACTGTTATGAAATATGTTAAGGCTGTATTTGATAACCGATAATGTATCCAGATTGCTAGCAATTTAAAGTGAGTTCACTGGATTGCTGCATTTTGTATGCTTTTTAGATGATAATATAGATTATCTTGGCAATCCAGATGGTCTTATGAAAATCAATTTGGATTGTCTTAGAGAGAGGTGGCTATCCAGATTATCATTTATTTGACAATATTGTAATAAAAATTTTGGATGAAATTATCTCTCAAAAAAATCATACAAAATCCGTGGCTCAACCCTCCCCCTCCATGTGTGCCTCCCACTCCTGACTCCTCCATCTCCCTATGCCTATTCGTAGCTCCTCTACCCTTATCCCCCACCACCGCCTTGCAGCTCTTCCATCTCCTTCTGTCTGTCCGTGGCTCCTTTGCCCCTCATCCCCCACCACCTCCCTGCAGCTCCTCCGTGCTCGTTCCCACCATCTCTATGGCTCCGTATGCGCCCGCTCCCTCCCCACCCCTCTCGATGCCCGTGGTTCCCCACAACTCTCAGTCCGTCACTTCTCCATGCCACCACCAACCCACGTCACTTCCGCCTCTTCTCATCAGGGAAAACGAAGAGCACCAAGATAAAATTACTGGAGATATTTTGAAAATTTGATTTCATATTATTGATAATCTTGATAATCTGATTGTCATATCAACTATGTCAATCAAGATTTTCAGTAATTTTACTACAATATTATCTACGTATATCAAATATAGTAATCAATATTATTGATAATTTAATGATGGTAATCCATATTATCTTTCGAGATTATCTGGCAATACGCAATCTACGTTGTGGAATGACTGCTATGGATATATTACAATGGCATAGGAAGGCTACTATTATAATATAGAATGGCAAATCTCCATGTATTGTTATTTACCTTGAAATCTTTTTCTTCCCCAAATATCTTCGAATCTTTCCATCTTTGTGCGACCAATATAATTGTACTTGCTTCCATTTCATTCCATTTCTGTTTGATAGCCATAGTTGTGCGTTACTTTCCCTTCTTTTTTTTTTTGTTCAATCCCATAAATCTTGGAATTATTATTATGTTGTCCAATTTTAAATCTACATATCAATGATAGATTTAGTGTGAACTTCTTCACCAAACTCTTCATTGACATAGCTTGAAGCAAGAATGACAAGCTTATTTTTTTAGAAGGCGCTGGCTGATCAAGTCGGTAAAATCTCGGAAAATCTTAGGTTCGAAACTCGTCCTCGTCAGGATCTCTGATCAGGAGTACCTCTCATCTCCCCAATCTTCAATCCTCATTCAGGACAGCACCTGTCTCAAGCCTATCCCATCTCTATTAACACCTTCAAACTGCATACTACCACCACCAAAATTCTAAACCATATTTCCAGAGAACTTCAATAGTTTTGTGTTTTTTATATTGAAAGGATGTACTGAAGAATCAATTAACTTTGTGGAAAGAAAGAACAAACTGTTTTCACATGATTTCAAGGAGATTGTTAGAAGGATCATACAGTGCACATCATGGGAAGCTATATCATTATTTCGCTTGAAATAAGACAGTGCAATTGAATAGTTTTGTGTTTTCACATGATCATACGGTGCAATTTATAATGATATGCAGTGTGCTTTTCTTGCTAAGCCTATTTCTGGGAAAAAGGTTCTCTGAAGTTCCAAACTAAAATTGTCCGTCTGGCTCCCCTGGCTTTCCATTAACAGCAGGAAATACCCAACATACGGAGGCCTCCCTTCTGTACAGCCAAACCAAAAAAAACCCTCTCCCATGGGATCCAAAGCTCCCGATCAGAGATCCCAATTGAAATTTAAGACCGACTGCGTTGCTTGTCTATGTTTCTCGTTCACCACCAAGAAGCACAAGTTCTTGCTTTCACTTGATTGACTCTTAGACTCTTAGTAATGGATAAAAGCACATCATTAGACATTAGTACAAGATTCAAATGGAAAAATTGATACAACAAGGATTTCAACGTCACTAAAATAGTTGCATAACACCATCAATGAGCATAGGCACATGATCCTACACTACATCTGCAATCCACAGGTTGGGTAAGTATTTAGTACACTGGTGCTTAACGCCAATATGCCTCCAAGGGCCAAGAAAACATGGCTGTTGAGAAACAAACCAAATAACCTATCATATCTATATTCATGTCCATGCGCTCTCTCAGAACTACAGTTCCCTGTCTGCATCTTAACATGAGGCTTTCGACAATGAATTGAAAATTATAGGCCATCAGCACTTCAACAAATGTTGAATGTCCAACTTGTGGTCATCAAAAAATGATCCATGCAGCATCCTCTAGCAGTGGCCAGCTCGCAGATGCAAAGTGACTGCAGCGAGAAGAGGCAGAAAATGTCCCACTGGCTCCTTCAAACGCCACTCCACACTTCATAAATCACACTGCCCAAAATGGTTTGGAGGTTGAATTTCGAGTTGGATTGTCCTTGGGCAATTCAATGGTACCATCAACATCATCATCCTCATCTCCATACTCTGCAAGCTTCAGCAATGTATCTGGAAGAAAAAGTAAATATATTATAAATGTTGAACTTTAATAATCAGATGCATAACAAAAGAAGAAAATTCGGATCTATTATTATGCTTTTGCTTTTATATTTTGTCGGTACCAGAGACAGGCTCCAAACTTGATTCTTTGCAACCGAGCTTCTACTTTCAACTTTGGGAGGTGAGTGTGATGAGAACTTTGGTGGTGGGGAGGTATGTTTCTTGGGGGAGGTGGTGGAGCACTTGATTTCTTCAAATCAATGTCCCCATTCTCGATTTTGGCAGCTGATTGTGGCAATGAGAACTTTGGTGGTGGGGGAGGCATATTCCGTGGAGGTGGTGGCGGCATGCCATTTGACCTAGGCTCAACCAGCTTTGATGGTGGCATGGCCGTAACACTCCCTAAACCTGAATCCTCTGAACCTGCCTTAAGAAATTCTGATCCCTGTTGTGAGTTCTGGAAAAACCAATAAAAAATCCATTTTCTCAATAACATTATCTTAGATTGAGAATAAAAATTCTTAAAGATCCAAACCCTGCAACAAAAATTCAAAAAAGGCAAAATCCAATCTTTGCCTGTCAAATGTTCAAGCGAGAGCATGAGCCAGCTTGGATACCAAGAATTAGAGAGGACAATGGCCAAAAGACAGGAGGTCAGGGGCAATGAAGGGAGCGAGGTGTAAGTGAACAAGTATATCAAACTTGGATAAACAGGAACTTAAATTTGATTATGTCCATTAAGCCTGACGCATCTACTATGGTTATCGCTAGTCTATGGTGGTTCTCCGCAGACAGGTCAGCAAGAACTTCCTTATAAATTTGGAAATGCAAAATATTAGTATCAAATAAGGGGAAAAGTCAAAATGACATCGTAAATATTATTTTGCCATATGAAGCAATCTGCAAGCGGCAAAATCCTAAGTTGCCTTGGTTGAAGGCTGCAACTAGTAAGCCTCCTGATCTTGTTGCAACTCCAGACTTGAAAACCCTGTGAAACATGCAAGTCCAATAGACAGACAGGTCCAGTACCAGCCTGTCAGCTTCAGAGAAGGTCAGAGAAAATACCTGGAACAATAGTTAAAAAAGTCAGCAATGGTACCATCAGTTGAAAGAAAAGTTATGTGATGCAAGAAGCATGCACATAACAATGTCAAAGCCACAATTATCAGTTGAGCAGAACAACTTTAAATAATTAAATTTGGACCACGGGAAAAAGATCCTTCCCGAAGAAAAACTAGTAAGTGAAAACTCACATCTTCGATCAGATATTCTTTCAATGATGGTGAGAAGGAACATTAAAAAGAAACCTTGAAATAAATGGATAATCTGATTGATGTTTTCTCAGAAGTTCTCAACTAACTGTTACTGACTCAAACAACCTGTTGAGTGCCTAGAGATAACTATTCAATCCCGCACATATTTTAGTGCACTGTGATAGAATGCATCAAAAAAAAATCCAATCATAAGAGCATTATCCCTTTACTTTTTCCTCTCCTGGTATATTTGTGAGTTTGAAATGTAATGTAGCATGCTTACACATAAACAGGATGAGCTGCAAAGATGCTAGCAAGATTGTGGTATCACCAGGCTATTCATTTATAGAAATTCAAGATTGCTGACAATGAGAAAGAACAGCTATTTATGTCATCCATAACTTGAGGGATGACATCTTAACAGAAGTTTACAAGATAACAAATCGTTCAATTTTAGCTTCAAGAAATTTTAAATCTTTCTTTTCTGAAGGAAAAAAAAAAGATAAGTGATTAACAGGATTGATTTTTTTGTTTATTATTCTTTTACTAGTAGCTAAGCCCAGCATGAAGTGTGACACTACATAGAGCAAACACACACAATACCTGATGAAGCACTGCTGGCTCCTTTGAAGTGACTGGTAGCTCCTGAAATTTCCGCTTCTGTGGAGGGCGTTTATCTGCATCAGCATTTGAGCTTGAGTTCGTCTTTGGCGTTGTGCTTATCAATGAAGCTGAGGATGAAATGACAGAAGCAGTCGAAGCTGGTGCCTGCCTGAGTGCCAAAGCAACTTGCTGCAATGGTGTGGCTTGTGGGTATATCCCTTCATATCCGCTATAGCATGTTCCCCCAGTCACTGAAGGAAGGGCGTAGCTAACCATGCTTGGTGGGCTTCCATAACCGAGCAGGCCCCCAGATGCCCCAGGTGGACACACATTGGAGCCTGTAGAAACTGAAACTCCAGTAGGTAGAAAAGACTGTGTTGCTGCTGTAAAGCCAGCAGCGGTGCACGGCAATCCAGCAACTAGATTGCCGTTTACATCTGATACGTTTGAATTTTGAACACCAGCCATCAATTGTTGCGGGGAGGAACTGCATTATAGACCTTACATGATGAAATCCTGTGGCAAAGAAATTTCTTATAATGATTCCTGAAACCAGGGCAAAAGGAAGAGAAGTTTCCAGATAATACATGAGTATCCAATAATTAACACTCTACACCATCTAAGGATAACCAATAGCAGAAATCAAAACCATTCAAAATCAATAAGCAGATGATGCTGTGCAATATATCTCTCAAGAAACCTAGAAGAAGCGGTTCTAAGGATTATTACTAGAACTGAACAGTAAATTAACCAACAGAAGCCAGATAAATCATTTATGGGCAAAATTTCCTACTGTGACTGAAATAAGAGTTACTTCAGGATCCATCATAGAAATGATGGAAGCAGAAAAGCCTTCTGTAAAAGACCAGTTGACACATTGGAGTTTTAGGAGGATCAACAGGTTCAACAACCAGCATATAACAATAATCACAAGCAACAACTCAGGCCCAGCTGACATAAAGGTTCAGAAAGTGAAGAAGTTAGCCACCACTTGGTTCAAGGTTTACCAAAGGAAGAACAAAAGCAGAAACCAGAACCTATTCTCCTCTATTACCTAACAGTTAAGTGGCATATACAATATAAAAAGCTGCACTTACTAACCTAGAAGCACCACATTCAGCAGAAATCGTGTCCAGTAGGTTTTCAGCTAGCATCCTTGCATCTTCAAGACTCTTTGGATTAGTACTTGACAGATATAAGTGCAAGGGTTGCTGCCCTGCTGCAATTTAGATGAAAAATTCATCAAATATGGCCAGTAGCAGCTACTTTACTAATGCCAAAGGATGAAATTGTGTACCTTCAGCATGAGAACTATCAAGATTTTCAGAACCCCGTCCTCTCAGTACAACAGTTGCTCCTGTTTCATTCATAATGTGATTTATATACTGGTCCTGCATATACAAATCCGAACCACCACCAGCAGAAAAACAATTTCTCCAAATTGTGTGGAGATGTCAGAGAAAGCTCAACACATTAGAATATCTTATAACAGTAAGATACAAAGAAAACCTTCAATATACTAAAAGATCATAAAAAAGCAGAACGCGGGCAGAAAAGGATGGAAATAATATAGGGAATGAACTTTCGACACACAAACACACACACACACAGAGTGAAAAAGAGAGAGGGTAGAGGGATTAGGATTGATTGAAATGCCAATAGAAACTTAAGTGACAACTGATATATATGAAGAAGGACAGACAAAATAAAATCATAACTTTCAAGACAACATACATTTGGTCCACGGATACGAGCTGCAATATTTAATGATGGGTCTGCATCAAAGCCCAGATATATGCATGTGCTCTGAGGTTGAGTAACCTGCAGCATATAACACAAACTTTACATAAATCATCTTCTCAACCAGCAGCATCTACATATTGTGACCAAAAACAAAAGGAATACCTGCCCATTACTCAGAGTTGAGAGGAAAGAGGTAGAAGCTGGCTGGGAATTCGATCCTTGTTTCAATATTTCCTCAACCATGGAAGCTGCACGATCAACTGCTTTAATGCGCTCAACAGTGTCTTTCAACTATAGATGAAGCAATAATTCAAATTCCACTATTAATGACCCATTGTCAAACAGGTAAAATAACAAAAATGTTGATCTTTGACACAGCAAGATATGAGATATTTTTATATCTCAAGTATAAGAAGCTACAGTGTTTCAATCTTACATATGACCAGATAAAAACCTGGATTTAGAATTTACAAGGATTCCAAATGAAATATAGAGAGATCAATATGAAGTGTATATAACAATGATGAGTGCATATCAAGATATACAAGAAGACATAATTTTAATCACCAAATCACATACATGTACATACGGAACTATTTTTACAGAAAGATGATATCACTATCATCATCCTCATTATCATGCAAGATTTTCTCCATCAAAATAAGGTGGCATATGGAGCAAATATCAGAGTCCAGAGGAGCTTGATTCATGGATTGCAGCAGGTTTTTATACTAGCTATCAGGCCAAGCACTGCCTAGTTGCTGACCAGGCAACTTATTAGGGAAAAGAGGATCCTGACATGAAACCAAGGAGGCCAATTGGACAATAAGGGAACTGTCTTAGAAATTACAGTTTAAACTCATGCAACCATGGGTCAACTTTCAAATTCCCTTGGATATGGGTATGAGTTTGGTCAAAAGTGAAGATGATAAGGTTTGAGCAAGTAAATTCTGAACATTTTGTCGGACAAAATATAATAAAAAATACCAACTCAAATGTTTCCTTATTTAAAACGTCTTTCAGACAAAAGTCCTCATAATGGTACTAAAGATGTTCTTGCAAACCATGTTTATATGCATCTTAGAAGTGAGAAAGGTCATCAACATGAAAACATATTGCATTAACACAGTAACATGTATCTCCCATTAATTTGGATTCTCCACTTTGTAATTGCCTCGGGTTATATTTTCCTTCCACATAAGCTGCCTCCAATCTTTATTACCAAATCACTCTTCTTATATGCTCCATTAATATTTAAGGATCGCAGAGTCGGAACCAGATCTCATGCCAGCCAGCTGGCGGTACACCCCTATATTGGACCGTACGAAGCCCGAACCGACACGGAAACGAAGGATGAACCGGGGAGGAAAAGAGAGAGAAAGAGAGGGGGAGGAAAGAGATATGGAAGGAAAGGGACACCAGCAGAGTCATCGACGGTGGCCACCGAAGGGACAAGGAGGCTGCTAGAGGGTCGCGGAGGCCTCCCAAGCTCCACGGTCCTCCGTGAGAGAACATGCGAGACAAAAAAGAGATAGAAAGAGAGAGGAAGGGAGAGAAGAGGAGGGAGCAGAAGGCAGTGGAGAGACCGTCACCCTATTCATCATAATTTTAAAAACACGATACAAAGTGAAGCCAGCAATGTACTTTTTAAAAACATGATGAAACAGGGACAAACCCCTGTTTCAAACCTGCGACGGCCGCGAAACTATATTGCGCCATCCGGTGGCCCCAGCGGCCATACGACGGCCTCTACACCACCTTCCACTCCCTTCTCTTCTCTCCTTTTCCCTCTCTCTATCTCTCTCTCCTCTCATTTTCTCTCGCGGAGGATCGGGAGTCTCGGAGGCCTCGACGGTCTCTGATGGCCTTTCCTTTCCTTCCCTTTTCTCCTCTCTCTCTTTCCTCTCTTCCTTCTCCTTCGTTTTTGTTGACATTCCGAACCACACCGATTAGCCATCCGTATGATTCGGGGCGGTTCGGCAAACCTTGTTATATTTAATAACATTTATATTTTCCATCACATTTCAGAATAATAAAAGCCAATTAAAACCAGCATGTTCGACGATGTTTTAAAGTGGTAGGTGGTAGACAAGCAGCTAAGGGGCTACCTAGTACCTGAGTGTTAAGTGGGCGCTTTAACAAGTACCTAAAGGTCAAGAAAGAGCATCCCAGTGCACAATGACGTCATTGCAGCTCTAGGGAGGGTTAGATAGATGCAGCCTTATCCTATATGTGGGGAGAAACTATTTTCATGTTTCAAATCTATGACAATAGGTCACGATAGAGCAACCTTACTGTTGCGCCAAGGCCCACACTCAAATGCCAGAGGTCAAGGGAGCCCAAAATTGTAATTTAGCAACAAATAATGTATAAAAGGGAAACCTAAAAAATACAAGTATAAACTAATAAACGGATATCAAATAAGATGTTGCAAGTCAAAGGGAACAATCAACTTGGCAACATCTATTACCGATTCATAAACAATGTCTTCCTGTGTAAAAGATTCAAACTATTAAGGTCACTGCATTGTGGCTCTGCTCAGGCAGACCATTTACTTGAGCAGAAAGCTGTCTTTACAACCATGATGCTCATAAAGATCTCCTAAATTTGACAACATAAGGAGTATTGCCACATACGGAGTGATGGCTGAAAATGAATGAGATCTAGTGCTCCTGATTTTACATAGTGAATTCCGTGTTTCCTTAATTCTACATGAGTAGGGTTGGAGCAAGAAACTCTTATTTCCTTTTGTTCCTCTTTTGCGGAAATAATTGTATAAACTGGATGCGTCATTTCCCAAATGCCCTATCTAGTCATGCTACATTAGGATACCAAAAGAAAATTGCCATGATAATTCTATGAATTAAATATAAGGCATGTCATGACTATAATCTATAAATTTCTTAATGATGACTTTCCTCCATATTGAGAGAGATAGAGAGAGAGATGACGATTCAGGGTCAGACAAGCTTTGCCATCTTAGTACTGGATCCCGTATCGATGCTATCCTATTATTGTGTCGGTATGTAGTTCAGTATGGTACAAGATGGCGTACCAAATGTTGGTACAATACAAGACACCATACCAATCACGAGATCAGTATGGTATGGAGTGTACTGAATAGTTCGGCCTGGTACGACATTTCATAGGGTCAAGGCTATTATGAAATGGTTGTAACACATCATTTTCTGCTAAGAGATTATAAATTCAGGAGCCATAAAAACCCATCTAGTATCTAATATATTACATTTTTTCAGTACCCCAAATGATGGTGCTTTTCATGATGTTTTCTACCCAAAATCTCATATTTTGTAGGGTCATAAATCATAATGCTTTTCTCGATGCTTTTCCACCCAAATTTACCTATTTATGGGGTCCATAATAAGAGCTATAATTAATGAGTGCTTAGATTTGGTTGCTATCTCCTTGCAGAATTCTTTTTGCCTTTAAATGGTTCCAGAAGTTCCTCAGAGGAATTCTTTTAAGAATGGAAAGGGAATTCTAGCAGGCTTGCTTTGATGTCAGTGCCCACCCTAGGTGGATGGCTTGTTGTTGGCCAGCTTATAAAGGGAGGATAGATATTTTATCAGCATTAAAAAAGAGAGAGAATGTACCACAAAGAGAGAGAGGGAGTTGTAACCAGCACTGGTTTCATCGTCTGAATAATGCAGCTTTAAAGAGGATGCTTGGGTTCAAAGAAGTGAATGGATTCGGAATTTTTGTATGCTTAGAATAAATGCAGATGACACTTCAGACTTTTTTCGCTTTTCATCATAAATTATAAACTTCTTATGATACATAGCAGAATATTATGAAGATAAATGCCATACAAATAGCTCTACCAACACAAAAACCTCCATTTTAATATAAATATATATATATATATTAGATATGTGTATGCAAACCCCCAATAGACAGTAATCTTCCTTTGGTGCCAAAAGCTTTCTGCTAGACAATCTAGTTTCTATGTCCCGCCTATATTAGATTCCTAGTTTTATGGCATATAAGTGTAATCTATAAGCATGTTTTAAACTGAAAAAAATTCTTCCAATAGGGTAATATATAAGTGACCCTATATTAAATAAACACCAAACACATTCATTTTGAATTCATTGTTATTTCAAATCAAGAATAATAAAGTGAACCAAAGCAGCTTTCTCTAAAGGAAGTCCACTAATAGGTGGCCTAAATACAAATAAATATGCATCCTGTGTCCTCAAATTCTGGAATCCACCAAAATTATGAACAATACTTCTATAAAGCATTTAAGCAAAGTCTGAAACCTTAGACAAACAAAGAATCCCTTTATTGGCCATCTGATCTTTGTTAGTGCTATGAGTATAATTACGGTTTAATTATGTAATCAAGCATTTCCTGATGCACATAGTTCATTGAATGGAATTGGACCTTGACCAGCCAGTTTTGGACAAATACATAATGTTTATACCTATTACGAGCCAGCTGATGCTGATGCTGATGCTAGCTGATAGCTTTTGTCACTAAGCTGTTATTCTAAGAGCCAGAAACCAATTTACAAATTTAGATAAATTATACCGTCCAGACCTTGAGCACAACCATATGGACCAAGGATTTAGATCCTGCTGGAACAGGATAATACCATCGGTACTGTAGCATTCCAACAAGAAATGAGGGCCCAGGATACCTGTGAGATACTGATTCCCTCTCGAACCAGGAGTCCCAACCATCCTAATTGCATCCTAGCACTTGGGACACAGCAGGACAGTCAAGAGGGACTGCGATGCTTTTTTAAAAATCAATGTCTGTTTTGGCCCATCCCAGTTATGTACTGTCCCAGGATCAATTGAGACAGAACGGTACCGAGATTTAAGCTCTTGGACTATGGACAAATTCCACAGTGGTCAAACAAACTAAACGGACTGCATGCAGCAACAAGGCCTACATAATAATTCAAAATTTCCTAGAGAATAATTCAAACAATCCTAGAGAATAATTAAAAAAATCAATCACAAAGCTAGGGCTTGGAATATCTATACCAACCGTGGATTATAATATATAACTTACATGGGACCCAGCAGAAATATGGAGATATAATGGCTTCTCACTGTCAGGCAATCCATTTGAAGGGCGGTACTTGCCTCTATAAGATATTGCACCAAAAAAGTGTATGAGAACAAGCACAAAGCACTAGGTCATGGTTGATGTGTTCTGCAACATACCTGGTTATGACAACAGCACCTGTGCATTTCTGAATCTGCAAGAGTTAAAATCGGATTGTAAGCACTTCTCTGCCACTTAAACTAAACAAGAATTTGGTTTGCCTCATAAAATTTACTAAATAGCTTCTTAACTATGCAAACCATGTCAAACTAAATTCTTAGATTTACCTCTTCTTGTGTTTGACGTTTTGTAAGCTTGTATCGGATGGCTGGGTCTGCATCATTTATAACAATTTCTCGTGCTATTAATTCATCTTGAATTTTTGGCTGAAAGAAATCAGAAAATGCGAAGACATGTTAGATAAGTTTCATATTTATTCATAAAACCTAGGCTACTTCACAGTATAGGAAAGAGCTAAGTGCATAAATGAGAAACAGAAGAACTGTGGGATGAGAAAATGCAGTAATTTCTCCATTAATTGTAAGGATAAGGAGTTGCCAATTATCAAATATAACTACCACAACATTTCCCATCTCTATGCACATTTTTGATCCTTAATCAGCAAACTGGTAAAAGTGTAGCCAGTATCAAAGCGAAATTTAAAGAATTTCTCCCCATGACTCACCTGATTTAATTCTGAACTATTGCAGCAGCGCTCTGTGAGAGTGAAGATGACTGTATCAACTGAGAGACAGTAGCAAAAGCTGCTGGAACTCCAGAAAGTGGAACAGCTCCTGGGAGAGAAATTCCAACACCACCACCACCCATGCCCAATGAGACCCCTGGGACGGCAACTCCAGCAGATATCAAGGACTCTGCAGGCTGGTCCCACTTTCGTTTTTCCTGTTGGGAAAAAAAAGCAGATTGTCTTCAGTAATAAAGATGACTTTGCTTGCAAACCAAGACATCACTGAGACGAATAGGTTGACTTAGATCAAATCTGCATTCTTATTTAAATACATGAAGATAATAAAGTGTTCAAAGTTCAAGCTAAATGTAACATCCATATTTTGCCATCAATTTAAATAGTTATCGAATAAGATGTGTGTTTGTACATGGATATATTTTTTTGACGTTGTATTACTAGTAATTGATAGTTCATGGCAACCTAATTCCAGCTGCTTGTTTTAACAAACTGAATGAACTAGAAACAATATCCCTGCAAAACTTATACACGGTCAGTCAAACACATGCGTCCACATGGTATTTCTCGGCTCCAGGATGCGTTTTTGGTAGATATTATGAAAAAGAAAGCTCAGAATACAGCGATATAACATCAAAACATTCCTTAACAGTCAAAATTTTCCCAGATCCCTTATTTTGGATAAATACTCCCAAATATCTGTATATATACAGATGTCTCCTTCAAATTTTATATTTTACTGACAAACAACAATCGAGTGCATCTGCTTCAGCAAGATGACATTTTCCTGGACCAAACATCTAGTTGCTTGGGTTAACTCTGAGACTAAAATTTCAGTCTCTTTAGTTACCAAGAGTACATATACAAGACTCATCATCAGTAAGCACCAACCACAGATCCTACACCAGTGCAGAATATCGATATGTTCCAATTTAAACCAAAAACCTAGTTCGACATGCAATTATTCCAAGCTCTTTCAATTACCAGACACAAACTGGCGATAAGCTATGAAACCAATCCAACAGACACTATGCACATGGAGAAACTCTATGAACCCCTCAACTTAACTTCGGCAGCATATTACTAACCAAAATTCGTGAAAATCCGAAACCCTGAATAAGAATTCAATGAAAAGCAGCACGAATCAAAGACTTCACGTTTCATCACAAAGAGAATTAGGGTAAGCACAATTCAAACAACGCAAGTATCAAAAATTAGGGCTAGGGCTTCAAGAAGGGCGCACCGTTGCCGCGCGGCGGTTGCGGCCGAAGTGGATTCATCGGAAACCTTCGGACTCCTATCTTCCGTCATCTTCCAATCAACGGAACGGAAGCGATCGAATAGACGAGGAAGAGAAGGAATCAAAGGAGATCGTCACTATCAAACGCCCTCTGGCTGTGGGGGAAGGGCCTGGGCCTCGTCGGATTCACCGCTTTCCGTACAGCAAAGTAGGGGACCCGAGAAGGATTCCGACGGCCCGACCGGCGGCGGCGGTGGAGGAGGAGGAGGCAGATCTTCTCGCGCTTTCGGTTCCTTCGCGGCGGAGGGCGGTGGAGGGGAGGAAACGAGGGGAGGGATATAGGAAAAAATGATCTTAAACAGGGATTGGACAACTCTGCCCTATATAAAATAGTCGCGCATAAAATTTTTACGCGGCCACAGCATCAACCGTGACGAAATTATTTAAAAATCGGACCGGACGTTCAACCGTTTTACCGGCCGGTTGTCGGTTCAACCGGTTCATGCAGAATGCTGACATCAGCATGATATAATAATTTAAAATTTATTATTTAAAAAAAACCTGACCCTGGAGATTGAGAAGTGCAGTGGTTCGTTTTTTTTTTCCTTTTTCCTTTTGGTTTCTGGATACTATTTGCTTATTAATTGGTTTTTGGGTCCTTACGTTTGAGGTATAGGTTAGTAATTCGAGCTACTAGATCAAAGTCCCTAAGCCCAAAATTTCTGTCCAGATATTAAATTTCTATAATTTTTCGGTTCAAACTGGCCACCTATTTCAATCAGTTCAATTCAGTTTAGATTGGTTTTTGACCAATCCAACTTTAGAGATGTATATTGGACTAATTGTCTGTCTAGTTTTTAATCCAACTAGTTGGATAAACCAATCAGGCTTGATTTTGACAATATTGCAACATGATCTTCTCGATCTTAAAGGCATAAGATAGCAGCTATGATAACGATTAAAGGCCATCAATACGATTTACAAGTTTTAGTGACTAATTATATTAAAGATCTATATAATTATAATATATATTGTTTATAAGGGATAAATAATGATTTAAAATTTTATAAAAAAATCATCATCATCATCATTATTATCATATATATGTGTGTGTAAAAGAAGCCGGATCGATTGTTAAAAAAATCCTGAGTCTTAAAATTCTAAAAACTATTATGAATGTGAAAAAATCATATGAAATTTTCTCATTCTAAATTACACAACGCCTCAACGATACACCCTCTTCTAGAATGCCCTTGTCAGTTGTCATATGTAAACAATTTTTTCTCTTAAAATACTTCTCAAAAATACTCCTACCTTTGGAATCATGTTAAACTAGCCGAGTAAATACTTTGAACTTTAATTCTAGAAAAGACTTCTTCCAAAAATCTCATATATTCTCAAATGACATCTAATTGAGCGACTAAATGTTATGTTACTTTCTTTAAGATGACTGATCTAGGTACCACAACTATCAGGTATTTACTTCTTTCTTGGAGTCTAATAGATTGGATGATTTGATCACTTCTAATCCCATAATAACCTTATTTTCAAGACATGTGAAATTCCAAAATCCATCAAACCATTCAATTTAATACTTTGTCTGACTTCCTTTCTTTCACATATTTGCACATAACCAATTTAGAGGTCAGATCTATGAATTAAAACTATTACAAATGTGGGAATAACCGTAAAACCTTACCCTTGCTGAAATACACTTTGTAGAATTCCCCAAAATAACTAAATATACAGTTTCTCCTAAAACACTTCTTAAAATACTCTACATCTCCTATGAAACTAAATATACTTTCCTCCTAAAATATTTCCCAGAATACTCGGATATTCGCAAAATACATCAAATTGATCAAGTAAATACTTCAAGGTTTTAATCCTAGAATACTCAACTTCTCAAAATGCTTGTATATTCTAAAACATATATATATCAACCAACAAATATTCCCTCGCATTTTCTATAGATAATTGACATGGGTACCATGTATTTGTTCCTTCTTGGAATTTAACAATTGGATGACTTGGCCACTCCTAATCCCATACTGACCTTATGAACAAGACTCTTAAAATTCCACACTTCATTTTCCTGTAAATTGATTAACTTTGTGCACTTTCTGTAGTTTTGAGCCCGCATAGAGATTTTTTAGGTTTTCTCCCTCTTTCTTCAATTATAACTTCAATTGCAAATTATAAATCAACTTTATTTCATTATTTTATATATATATTTGCATACTGCCTTGGATATCCAAAAGCCTAAAGATGATAGTAAAAACCTATAGCAACAAAGATCCACAATGTGCTTGTGATTTAAAACATATTCATTGAATTTCAGTCCAGAAATCAATAATTATAAGATGTCAACTCTTATTATTCACTAGAAAGTCAGTGCATTATTATTCATTAACACTGTATTCTTACCAACTTTTTAAATTATTCTTCATCATTTTGTTCTTTTTAAACATATCTGTTCTAACTTAAGCTTTTGTGATACATGATATCAAGACAATAGTGGCAATTAAGTAAAATTCATCCTGGTATTTTCCTCAAAATTATCCAATAATTTTAGTTTTGTGAGAAAACTTAACAGAAATAATAAATCATTTACATAGTCTGATGGGTTAGCATTCATTATTGAAATCTACAATATATATATATATATATATATATATATAT
>KE505472.1:71903-88438 GCA_000441515.1 Elaeis oleifera
ATCTCCTTCAAAATGTCACATATATAAGGAAAAAAATTTATTGGCATGGAGAGGTTGATCTAGATGAGAATAGATTCTCTTGATAAAAAATATTTTGAAATCTAATTTTAGAACCTTTCTTTCATCAAAACCAAATTAGATTTAGATGTGAGATAGAGAAGGGAAAAGAATCTATGGTGTGAAAAAGTCTCATACAAAATAATCTTGTGTGTGGAGATATATGGCATGCAAACTGGATTGGCGCAAGGGAGAAGTATCCTATTTCAATAAAGACTCTTAATTTTCTTATTTGAATCCAAACCAATCACATCTGATTTTATCCAAATAAATATATAAATCTAATCTAATTAGGTTCATAAATTTTGAATCAAATTTTAATCAAATTAGAAGTTGATTGAACTAAAATCCTAATCAAATCAAGGATAATTCTCCCTTAGCGATTAGGTCATCTCATAACCTAATCGGATCAAACCTAATTGAATCTAATTCGATTAGATTTTATTTAATCTTCTTTGCTCAATCAAATTGAGCTAATCAGTAATTTAATTGCTAATTAATCTTTTATTAATTTACTAACACTTGATAAATTAATTTGTTACAATTTTGCATATGGTTGACCATCAATCGAATTGACGATTAAGCTCTTCAATGATTCTCAATCGTTGATCAGCCACATGATCAGTCAGAAACTTCTTTTGAGTATAACTCCATAAGTTCAAACCTAAGTCAGTAATATAGGAATATCTTTCTGAACCAATCGATGTAATCATCTAACAATGATGATCCGACGTCCGGATAGGTCGAATGATGGCAAAGCAACATTCAAGAATCTATTGACATACGGTTACTGTATAATTTATCCCTTTGACTCTAATGCTCAAGGATGACCTAAGATTTAACTGTCAATCTTTGATAAGTCATCCACATTATATTTAATTTTTTCAAATCTATCATATGGATTATCTGGGCCCAGGTTTTGCTAAGTTGAAATACACTGATGCATATCTCCAACTAATTCAGAGGGATTAATCCCATCTTGACTCACGTACCGACTTGACAAGTACATGACTGTATCCAGAAACTTTCTGTCACTGAATTAAAACTTAGTTAGTCCGACACTAAAGTACAGTGAGTTGCTTGTAAGTCACCGTGGTGATCTCAGATCGAAGGGATACTTATACCCATACTCTTCACGAGCTACCCTTGATAGCAGAGTGCTCCACAGTTGATCACGTTCAGTGATGATGTACCCCTACATCTCACCTGCATACCGTACCAATATTTTATATCATTTAGTTACAAAGATAATCAATGTATATGGCATACAACGACCTACACTTGATATCACTATCATTCTAATAATAGCATATTGTTTGGTCGCAAACTAGTTTAAGAACTACACGATAAATCCTCTTTTATCGATGAAAGTAGTCCTAAAGACTTCATCATAATATAGGAGTTCATTAGAAGATGTAACCTTGTGATAAAAAATATCAAATAACTTTTATTATTAACCAATTCATATATATTTATAATCAATCAATCATCCAACGATTGACTTTAGGACATAATTTCCAACAATATTTCTTATTGACATCAGTCAAAGTATGGTTATTAAAGAAATTCTCCATGAAAGACCTAGGAGAAGCTTCTTACATTCTTGATATAAAGGTCTATAGAGATAGATTTAAGAGAATGATAGGATTTTCTCAGAAAATATACATAGAGGAGGTGCTGAAGAGATTCAGTATGAAAACTCCAAGAGGGGTCTTTTACCCCTTAAGCATAGTATTTATCTCTCTAAGAAGATATGTCCTGACACACTTGAGGAGATTCAATGCATGAGCAAGATCCCTTATGCTTTGACAATAGAGAGCCTCCTGTATGCCATGCTGTGTACATGATCTGATATAGCCCTTGTTGTGAATGTCATGAGCAGATATCAGTCAAATCCAAATGAAGAGTATTGGATTGCAGTTAAAAATATCCTTAAATATTTGAAAAAGATTAAAAATTTATTCTTGATCATTGGTGGAGGATCGGAGCTAAAAGTAGAAGGGTACATCGATTTAGACTTCATGATTGATGTCGATGATAGAAAGTCTACATCGGGATATATTTTTCTATATAATGGTGGATCGGTTAGTTGGAAGAATTTCAAACAATCGATTATTGTAGATTCAATCATGGAAGCTGAGTACATCGTCACCTCTGAAGCTGCTTAGGAAGTATACTGATTCAAAAAGTTCACTGTGGAGCTAGGTGTGAAGCCATCGGATGTGATTGCACTACACTACGACAACAACGACATCATAGCTCTCGCTAAGGAGCTCAGGTCTCATCAGAAGTCTAAGCATATAGAGTGATGGTTCCACATTATATGCGACTACTTCGAAAAGAAGTTCGTTAAGATACAGAGAGTTGACTCTATGCAGAACATGGTAGATCTACTGATCAAGCCTCTCAACCAACAGAAGATCGAAGCTTACCTTGAGAAGATGGATCTTAGGTGTATGGCCAATTAGCTTTAGGTCAAGTGGAAGTTTGTTAGATGTATGCCCTATGACACATTTATATTTTCAGGGCTTATATTTGTACTTATAAAATTTTATTATTAGTAAAGGGTTTTTTCATTACCAATCAAGTTTATGTGTCTATAATTTATCCTAGAATTAATAAAGATGATTTTGTATATTCTTAAGGGATTGAGAATTTGAGACATACATTATCAGTGATTAGTTTATTAATGCTTTCGATAGAAGGATTGTCATAGAGGATAGTGATCAATCTATTTAACATAGATGCATGGATCGCCTCCCTTCTGGGTAGATGAGTCTCGAGTCTGTGGTGTAGCGATACTGTGGTGAGAGTGCAGATGGTTGTTAGAGAACAACTTACACTGAGCAAGATCAACATGAGAAATCACTTGGATGTTTACTCACTCATCAGTATTCTTCTCGATGCTGTAGTGGTGTGAGTGATACTTTGACCTGTGATGCATTAACTATTCACAATGAGGCTACTGAGTTTGACTGCATGTCCCTTGGTCTCTAGCCATTTGGGTCATTGCTATGTACGTTGGTTATAATAGGTTCAGGTTCGCTGTTAGGAGTAGGATGCAGCAAGATGAAATCTATCAATCTTGGTAGAAATGGAGAAGTCCTATATGATTCATGAGACTGAGTTTCGAAAGTCTTTGGTCAAAGCAAGTATGAGTACTGAAAAAGAGTTTCCATGAGATTCAAATGTGAACTTGAGTTGAGCCAATCTTGCATATAATCGATGATGGAGTTTGACAAGTTCTCTATGACCTCCATCTAGTCGGGACTCATGATAGAAGGACTGAATCATATGATAATTGCACCTAGAAGTTCATACTTTTATTCTGTTAGATTGCCACTACATAATGCTAGATGTCAAAAATGGATTGTGAGACTCATCGAGCGTCGTCTTGATGATCGATGACCCTTGAAGGGCAGAATTAAATTATTTGATCCATCAAAAAGAGTTTCGATGATATTATGATAGAGATCATAATATATCTCACTATCAGATAGAATAGAACCTACGAGATCACACACAAAAAAGGTTCTTGTCTGATCAGATGGCTGATTAACGATTATGAATCGTTAATGGATAAAATTATCAATGTAATTGATGATTAACCTTATGCAAAAATTATAATAAAATAATTCACTAAAGATTAATAAATTTTAAAAGATTAATTAGTAATTAGATTGCTAATTGATTCAATTTGATTGAGCAAAGAGGTTCGGATCAAGTCAAATTGAATTGGATTCAATTTGACTTGAATCAGATTCGATCTGATTGTAAGGGAGATTAGTTTCTGATTTGATCAGGATTTGGACTCAATTAAATCTTGATTTAATTAGAATTCAATTAAGATAATTAGATATCTAATTGGATTAGGTTTATCTATTTGTTTGGGCCTAACCATATGTGATTTGGTTAAGGAACAAATAAGGAATCCTAGAGTCCAGATAAGAATGGACTCTTTCTCCCTTGCACCACCTTTTTTTGGATGCCACCTTTCTCATGCCTTTCTAGTTTTTGCATGAGTGTTTTCATGCTAATCTGAAGGTTTGTCGCCCTCTTACTCCATGCCTAATATGGATTAAAATCTGATTTGGATTTGAGTTCAAAATTATTTTGAATTCAAACATGATAAGCCCTAATCCTTCCTTTTAAAGAGTTTGGTTTTATCCAAATATTTTGGGATGCCTACCATAAGAAAGGTTCATTTTTTGCACCGAATCCCATCAGATTTTTACCATGAGAAACTTCCCATGAGTTGGTTAGCATGAAAAGGAGGTGGGGCGTGGGTTTTAGAGGGTGGTCGGCCTATTTCTTGGCATGTAGAAAAACCCTAGGTTTTTAAGGTTTGTGTGTTGGGTTTCAGATGAAATATAAGAGAGAAAAGAGTTTCTTCTTTCCATTTTCTTCCACTACTTGTTAATTCTTCTAGAAGCCTTCTTCTTCATTTCTGGAGGAGTTTGAGAGATTCAAAGAAGGCATCAGATCAGCTATCAAGAGGAAAGTCTGCAAGAAAGCTAGCACCCCAATGACTTCGACAATCTCTGATCGAGCAAAGCACCTCATGTGGATATCTGTGGAGGTCAGATAATTGTGCAGCTCGAGGAACCTCATCAAATCCACAAATCATCAATTGTGGCATATTTTGACCTACGCAAAGATGAGATCTGATCTCAACTCGCATAGTATATATGATCTGCTAGTAGATGTGTTCTACACTACATAAATGTGATCTATGATTTAATTTTAAATTACATGCATGTCATAAGATCCATGATTAGGTAGTTTTTAGATCTGATCTGATGCATATTAGATTAAAAATTTTAATCTAGATTTGTTCTACTGCATACTTGATCGAAAAAATTTTTGAACTACATGCATGAAACTACCAATTTCTAGTAGTAGGATTGTGATGAAGGGAAGAAAGTATGGAGGACACTACCTCTTGGCTGGAAGCTCAGCACGAAATGGAGCTTCAGGAGCCAGTGGAAGCCCAATGCGAGTTGAAGCTCCAGGAGTAGATGGATAGAGCACGAGATGAGAGACTCGGGAGAATAACAGGTGATATCACAAGGTGAAGTTTCTATAACCGCAGGAGGCTACCCGAGCAAGTTTCAGGTTAGGAAGATCATAGCACATGATGGAGATGGGATCGAGCAGTTTGATTTGACTCCCATATTTATCCATCTATAAGTAGCAGGTATATGCCCCAAGGTATAGGGGCGAGGTTATCCAGAAGCTCTCAGAGTTAGGTGGAGGCCGAATGTCGAGTGAAAGAGAAGATTATTGGGATTTGATGCCTCAAATTTGACCTACTAGAGAAAAATTCAAGATGGAAAAGCCACAGAAGAAACCATGATGCAAAGGAGCCTAGAATATAGTGCACGATGATACGGAGGCCCGGAGATGCAGCATGCACAGGCTCGCAGCAAGATGAGGCCCATAAGCACGTGCAGGCCTATGGGACGTGTGGCCCAAGCCCGGGTGTGGCATAGTGTGGGCATGTGGGCATGCGTAGCCCAATGCGAGTGTGTGGGCGATGGCCCAGGCGGGTGCCTGGGCTCACGGGTGCGTGTGCATGGCCCAATGCGGGAGTTTTGGCATGGTCCATCATGGACCGCATGGGATGGTGCGGTCCATGCAGGCACGGTGGACCGACCTATCCACAATTCAAAAATCATGGCTCACAGCTATTCCTTGCACGATTGAATGGCTGAGGAGTGATCCGAATGATGTTTTGCATGATCAGAAGATTCAGGTGGCTTGCAGTCATGATCAAATGGCCAGAAATATTTTAAGTCCTAATAGAGGTTGTATTTCATTTTGTAGAGGGTTTTGGGCCCTTTATCAGGGGTATTTGGGCTGAGAGGCAGAGGAAGCAACTTGTGGAAAAGAGAGGAGTTAGCTGGAGTTGGCAGTGAGCACCTGAGAGGCAAAGGAGTTGTTGAGAGAGCTGGAGCAGCGACCTGCACCTCAGGTGGAGTTGACAAAGGGTCTCCTTGGGTTATTTATGAGAACTTTCATAAGGGATAAGAGGTGAGAACTTCTTATTAAAAGAGAGAGATTTATGAGAGTTGAGAGTATATGATCTTCTCTTGTAATTATTTTTTTTTAGTGAAGCCTTTGCATGTTCCGGGAGGTAGACCTTGGTCTAATCCACATATTTTATTATATCTTAATTTTATTTCTTCTTTCTTTTTGCTACTACAAGTGGTATGAGATCCCTAACTGTTCTTCCATCTGAGAATCTCATTCTGAAAAAGTACAGAAGTGACCTCATCCATCTTGATGGTGCTCTTCCCTACTAGAAGAGTAGTCATCAAAGACTTAAAAGAAGGGGGAAGCAATGAAATCAAAACAATGTCCTGATCTTCTCCTCAACCTTCTCACCAATGCTGAGGAGATCAGTGAGAATCTTCTAAAAATTACTGAGATGCTCCTGTATGCTCTGCCCCTTGCTCATCCACAGCTGATAGAACTATTGGGTTTTGAGGTGTCATGCATGCAGACTTTTCAAAATGATTTTGAAACATGCAATAGAAGTTAGATTCAAATTATTTTTAATCTACGCATGCATAGATCTAATCTTGCACCACGGATCTAGTTCATATGATGAAAATAAGAAAAGCATGCATCTGAATTTCATAAACAAAATAAAATTGGGTGATCTGATCACCTATCTATAGCGCTAAATCCTTCTTCTAGATCAGATTTGAAGATATCTGCGGTTTTGTTGAAGCTGCATACATATCCGACCTCTATAGATATCCACATAAGACTGAGATAGATTGGAAGCACTAGAGACTATCGAGATGCTAGCACTCTTTCAGATCTCCACTTCGCTGGTTTGGATCTGATCTCTTTCTTCGGCTATCATAAAAAAGATTTAAAGAAGGATCTACACGCATATTCCTTTCGCACAGGATTGGAGGATGCAAGAGATGATTGGAGAACTCCTCCTTCCTTTACTTTTTCTCTCTCACTAATCTCTCTCTCAAATCTCCTTCTCCCTCTCTAGTGTGGCTGACAAAGGGGGTTTGGGCATGTGGATCTAGGTGGAAGCAAGAGGAAAGGGGCGGTAGCACCCAGATGATTTTCTTAGCCTTAGCACTTCGTCTCCATGCCTAAAACCTATTCTTTTATAGATGGTAGCCAAGGGAGATAGGATAGAGTTCAGTTGAATTTGAACTCTTATTAGATAAGAATTCAAATTCAGATTAGATCCTATCTTATCCCAATCGAAGAGAAGATAGAGATTATTAGGAGGGGGTGCCAACTTTGAAGTTTGTGCCCCTCTCCCTATCTCATTTCATGTGTGCGATGCCAATCTGATATTGGCATCCACACATGGTGAGAAAAGAGAAAGAGTCCCAGTTAGATAGGACTCTGGCTCCTGATTCGATTGGGTTCAAATCAGGGTTCAGTTCGAATCCAATTCGAACCTAATTCAAGCCCAATTCGATCCAAACTTAGTCCTAATCCAATCAGGATCCCATTCTAAAATCAAAAGCCAAATTAGGTTAAGTCTAAACTAATTAAATCTGATTTTATTATTTAAAATTTGATCTCCAATTTGATCTCATCAAATTGAATTGCAACAATTGCAATTAGATCATTTTTGCTAACTGTTAGCTGATCCAGTACTTATAACTTTTACAAATTGATCCAAATCATCAATCACTTTGATAATTTGAATGAGATCTAACCATTTGATCTGATCAAATCTTTTTTGTATGTGATCCCATAGGTTCTGTTCTGTCTGATAGTAAGACATACCATGATCTCTATCATAGTATCATTGAAATATCTTTCAATGGATTGGAACATTTCCAACTCCTATCCAACAAGGATCATCAATCCAAAATGATCCCAGTGATCTCTCATAATCTACTAGTGACGTCTAACAATATGTAATGGCAATCCAACAGAATAAAATAAATTAGAACCCCTAGGTGTAGTTATCTTGTGATTCAGTTCTTTATCGTAAGTCCCGATAAGATGGAGGTTATGAAAGCTCGTCAAATCCTAACATCCATTATATGAAAGATTCGATTAGCTCGATCTAAATTATGATACTGATGGAAACTTCTTTCCATCAGTCATCTTACTGTAGCCACAGACTTAAGGACTTAGCTTCTCAAATCTCATAGGACTACTCCTTATCTACTAAAGTCGATAGATTCCATCTACGTGCACACCTTACTCCTACAATAAATCTACTATAGCCAACATACACTACAAAGATCCAAATAATTAGGAGACCATATTTATATGCAGTCAAACTATAGCAACCCTATTGTAAGTAGCTGAGCCACTACAGGTCAAAGAACTACTCACACCACTACAGCATCGAGAAGATTACTAATAAGTGAGTAGACATCCATGTGATTTCTCATTTGATCGCACTCAGTATCGATGTTCTCCAACAACTATTCAAACTTTCGCTCAGTATCTCTACACTGTAGACTAGAGACTTGTCAATCCTGAAAAAAAATGATTCATGTACCAATCTAATCGGATTGGTCACTATCTCTGTGATGATCCATCAATCGGGAGATTTTAGAATTAATCATATATATCTCTAGATCTCAACTCTTGAGAATATGTATTTTAAATTATTAATTTTAGGATGATTTTTGGACACATAAAATAAGAATGGATAGAAATATTCATTTTATTGATAAATCAATAGTTTAAGTATAAATATATGTCCTAAAAATATTACAACATATCTGCCATTTTGACTTCTAAAACATATATCTAACAAGAACTGCTTCCAGAAGAAGAGAGTGTTGGTGAGTAACTTCGTCATGCACATCTCCTCGAGCTTCATCCACATCATCGTTGGAGAAGTTTCACTAAGCACATGGATCATCACATCATTCGCCAAACACAAGTGGATCATACTCACCACCTATATCTGGAGCAACCTCCAATCCTTCTCTTCCATGGTAGTTGACTTCTCCTCACATAAAAGAGCATCAATCAATCCTTGTTAGATGAGTACATCCTTCACTCTCACTTGTCATAAGGAGAAATTGTCCTTCTTATCATACCAGTTGATCTCTACCTTGATTGAATCTGTCTTCTCCACCTTCTTCAACCTTGATTAATACCATCATAACTTGGACAACTGCATACTCTGATACCATTTGTTGGGAAGGATCTCTCATGAGTGATGAATATGGATCTCCCACCCAAGATTGCTAACCTAGATGATGATGTCGATACCACAATAGGAAGGAAGAAGAGATATAAAAAGGATACAATCAAATACGTGGATCAACCTAAGGCTTATCTCCATGGGGCATGCAAGCTTCACTATGAAAGAAATAAATACAAGAGAAGATCACACACACTCAACTCACATACATCAATCTCTATCTCAATAAGAAGCACAAAAATTCTTTACAATGCTCTCAGAACCCCTAAGAAAAACCCTCTGCCGCCTACCAAGATCCTCTGCTCCTTTGTTCCCAGAGGCCATCATGCCTCTTTTAAAGGCTCAAAATTGAGTCTTAATCGAAATCCTAACTCCTATTAGGACTCAAAACCATTATGGCCATTTGATCAAATTCACATCAAATTCTGCCTATCCGATTATGCAAAACACCTCAGATCACACTCTCGACCATCAGATTGCACACACCTGTACGTGGACTATGTGAAATCATGCCCTGGACCATGACTCCGCCCTCCTAGACCATGCGGTGGACCGCGACCCATGCTGGGCAACACGTGCTGGGCCGTGCACACTGCGGGCCTGCATGCTATGGGCCTGGGTGCCCATAGATCGAGCCTGCGGACCTGTGGACTGTGCCTGTAGGCCTGCGCACTTGCATCTATGGGCCTGGTCTGCTAGGCTTCTCCATCTTGGACTGCTGTGGATCGAATTTAAGGTGCCAAAACTCAAAACTGACCACTTTAGATCTGCTTGCCATAATCCAATCCAGTGTTTCTCTTGTCAGAAGTTCGGCTATAGAGCAAAAAACTGTAGAGCTACAAGAATAAATCCAACCCATATATCCACACACCTCCCAACATGCAGGGAAGCAGGGGCCCCCATATCTTCCTCACCCTCCATCCCAACTCACAACCCTTCGTGCCCTACTTCATCAAAATTATTCCTCCCACTCACACATGAAATGAGCAGTATCTCTCACTATCTTGATTGGGCAGTCATCATCGAATCTTTTGGCCATGAAATAAAGGTGACGACATTTCATGTATGTTAGCTCGCAAAGCTAAGAAACATAGTTTGTGGACAACTTGGAAGCTCTCCACCACTCACTTCTTTGTCTCTTGCCCGAACCACCAATCTATCTAAGCTCTTATGGCAGAAGGTCACATATGAGGTGATAGGTTCACCTTTATGGTAAATCACTAGAACCATTTCCAGGAAGGAGGACAACACTGACTCAAAACTCAAAGTTCATGCCACCTTACGTAACCTTCCCTTATTGTGCTCGACTGTCGATGAAGTGGCCTCACTCCTGTCAGGCTTTGGTGTCCATCTCTGAGCCAGCCACCCAAGTCTCCAATTGGAGGACCTCACTAATTTTGACGTCATCATCTTTTATGAAGACTTTGAAAGCATCCTAGAAATTATTGATCTAACAGTAGGCTCTCATATCTACACCATTTCCATAGAGATAAACTTTGTTTCAGAAGAAGAGCTTATGTTCAGCAATTCAACATCAGACTCGCAAGGTGATAGAAATGATGAAGGAAATGAAGGTTGGGAGTTCTGAAATGAAAATGAAGGTCAATCTCCATCGAATGACTCTTGGCACCACCATGCCTTGTCGATGGAGGACAGCCCAACCTCAAGTCGAAGAAACCACCGTAACAGGGACTTAGGACATTAGGAAATTGTTTTGCTACAAACTCATGTGAAAGGGCCCATGTTAGACCCCACCCTCAGTTGAGACAACCATAGATCCAAAATCATACCCACCCATCTCAAAGCTAAACCCAATCATCTTCTTTCCAAACTTCCTATCTTTGTTGCTCAGTAACCTTCAATTTGTACCTTTTGGTCTGATGACACCTATTTCAAATTCAAAAACTTTCATTGTTTCAACCATTGGGCATTACGAGATCGGTTGGTCTATGAAGCCATCGTTGCCTACTCCACCACCTAAACCTAAGGCTAGAAATATTGAGCTACATACTACCCTACCAAGAAGATTTTCCTTTCTATAAGCTCTCAACTATTAGTTCACCACTCAGTAGCCACCTCATCCCCAGACCCAACTGCCTCCTCCAACCATGTCTTATACCAAATCAAGTGAAATCTCCCCTATAGTGGGTAGCCAATAGGAAAAGACTATCTTAGCCTACCTGAAGAGAAGTGCTAGACTCCGAGCAAAAAAAGCTAAATTCTAGGTTTGGAAGAAATGGAGTTGGGAATGGAGGACATTCTTTTCCCTAACTCCCTCCAAGCAAAGGACATGAGAGATCTAGGGCACAAATGTAGGATCTTGTTCCCTCCAATTGAAGTAACTAAAGTCAGCAAGCTGAAGCATATGGAAGTGGCCCATTGTGGGATGAAGTTAGATTTTGCTCCCAATGGATAAGATGTTGTTGCACCAAGGTCCTTAGTTTGTTTTGCTATATCTAAAAGCCTAATCGAAAATATGTAATACATGTACCTTACCCACTTATGCTTACAGATCCACATAGATGTGGAACCCTCTATATCAAATAAAAAATTTGATAGTTTCATCCTTAAAGGAACTGAAATGTTTTGCACATATGGATTGCTTGAGACATCTTCACGATTGCTCTCTCCTAATAGAAGAGATGACCCTCACCCAGAGTTCAATTTGGATAGATCAAAACAATGATAACTCTTTCATGGAATGTAAGAGGCTTTGGACTCAAAAAAGAAATGGATGGCACGAGACACCATCCTATCATCCCAGTGTTAAATAATATGTTGTAGGAACCTGATCAATACATGAATTCAGACATTAGAAGTATCAATTTTTATATTATTTAATCTTTAATAGTTAGAATTTGATGCTTCTTATCTTCTTTCTAGAAAATTGAGAGATTAAGCTAATCAAGACTCAAATTGATTCAAATCCAAAGCAAAATTTAAGAACCAAGGGGTTAAAGAACAACCAATTAAAGGGCTAATCAAATAAGTAATCTATAGGCTTAGAAGTAATGCTCCACTCGACGGTTGAGATTTATGATGCCACATCATAAAACCCTAGAGATTCATGGCCCTACATCAAGATCCAAGGGATAAGAAGCAAGTGATCAAGATCTAAAGGCTACCAAAGGACGCAACACATCATGAATTCCAACACCCATCCCTTCTCTCATTTTTAGCACACAACTTCTTTCCTTCCAATGTCATATCTCAACCAACTCTTCCACGCCACTTAACCAACTCCTCATGCCCTTTTCTTCATGCACAAAGACCTCACGCTCTCTTTCTTCACGCCACCTTATGAAACGCACATCCTTTCTTCTTCCAACTAATTCCATGCGCTTCCTTCTTTTCTAACGCCTCTTTCCTTTCTTGCACGTGTCCCCTCTTCCTTCCACTTAACATCTTTATTCTTTCATGCTAAGTCTTTCATGCTCTCTTATTTCATGCTCTAATCCAAGTGCACCATCTCTTTTCTTTCTCTCCTTTTCACCACCCCTTGCTATCTAGATTAAATCTCCACCTTCCATTGTTTATGGCTCTCACAAATCCACTTAAGAAACCCTAGCCCCCAATCTTTGTCCCCATCATTAGTCTTTATTCCACATTGCTAAACCAAATAAACTTCAAACCTCCTTGTGCCTATAAATAAATCCCAATGCCTTAACCTAGAGAGAATCATCCCATCCCTCTCCACATCCCAAAAAACTGCCATCCTAGCCTGTCATCACTCTCTTTCTCTAACCTCCAACCCTTCTTCCACCATTCGTAGCTCCTACTTCAGTATTCAGCAAGGAGGATGAAGGGAGCAATGGTGCATAAGGTCCCAACCATGAGTGGCTAGATCCATCATCTTCAAAAAGTAGAGGAAGTCCTCTATATCATATTTATACTAATTGCTTATATTTCTTTGTATTTTTGATTGATGCAATAAAAAAATTTGCTCTTTTATTTCCTATTTTATGAATTCTGTGTTTTAATTATTCTACGATCAAGTCTTCAATAACTTATATCCTCATAGAGATGAATGATGATCTCAGAAAGATATGATCCGTGCTCGAGTAGGATAACTTATATGGCAAACTTGATCATAGATATATCTTTAATTTAGCATGTTCTATTCTTTGATGCATAAGTCCTGGATAGCTTATGACTAGTAGAGACAGGCCGTGATCAAAGGATATGATTCATGCTCAGCAAGATAGATTATGTTGAGAATATGATCAAAGATTCAACCATTAAATACTCCTATGGCTTGCATGCTATTAGTGGTCCGATTGTATTTATCAAAGTACTAATCTGATGATTAGAGGATTGACTCAAAAACCTGAGATAGTCTTTCTCTTGGATTATCCTAAAATTTTATCTTTAGTTATATTTACTTCTATAGTTTTCTTAAAGTTCTATAAAATCCTACTATCTTGTTATTATTTTAGAAACTCAAATTTATTAATCACTTTTAAAAATTGAATACAACAAAGCCCAAGATCCCTATGGGTTCAATCAGGTCTTACCCTATTTTATGAAATAGAAAGCAAACCAAAATTAATTTAATTTGTGGTGCTTTATGACACACATCAGATTTTGGTGCCATTATCGGAGATCTTGGTATGGTTGTTTCAAAAGAAAAAAAATTTCTTACTTGCTTATTTGCTTATATTTTGCTTTCCTTTTATTCTTAGTTGATTGCCAACCTTCTACTTTAATTCAAACTTCCTTCTTATTTTAATTGCCTTAAATACAAAAACAAAAAAAGAAGAAAAGATACATAGCATAATATTTAACTAATATACAGAAACCTCAAAAATAGAACAAATATATATATATACACATACTTACGCAAGAAAGAAACTATTTTATTTGGACATCTTAGTTGTTATGTACCATTTCCATAATTCACTTTAAGGGCGCTAACCCATAAATAAGATAAGGTGATGATTTCATCACCTTTCCTTAGCCCACAAACCATCTTCTTCATATTGCATAAATTCAAGCCTTAATTAAAATCAACTAGACACTAGCCCTAAGGACTATTGGGTTTCGATGGTACAGTGGAAGAACTGATGTTTAAAATATTTTCATTCAAACATCTAACGCACCGAAACCCAAGAACCCAAGAATCCTTGATAATAGCAATCAAAGCATGAATGTACAAGAAGAATTTAAAAGTATACCTTTTGAATTTGATTTGGTGAAGAATTATTTTCATAAGGTGTCCAAGTGTTCACCCTCCAATGATGATCTACATAGGAATCGATCCAAGAATAGCGCTCCTTCTTCATCTTGCTTCAAAAATTTAACTTTAGTACTCGACCAACCTCCAACTGATCAGACCCTCCTCCAGACCTAAATCTAGACCTCATAGAATCTCCTTCTGGCTTTGATCTCCTTCTTTAGAATCTTTTAAATCTTTTGTCCTAATAGGAATAGGCATATCTTAAAAGAACAAACCTTATCCTAAAGGAACTAGAGTTGTAAGAGAGGGAGTGGATAAGGTTGTGTAAGAGTTGAGTGATCGACCCTATCTGTCGGCCCCCTATTTATAAAACCACAAGAGGTACCAACCAAGAAGTCACATCCAATTATAATTGCTGTATCAAATTCCCAAAGAGCCTTCAAGCAGAAGGACTTATCGGAACCCAATACATCGATTCAGCCTCTCCCACGTGTGCACATCAAAAAGAGATGCATTTGGCATCTCTTTATAAATTAGATTAATCCTCAACATGCCATATGGAAAGAGGATTCAAATTTTGTTCCAGATAACTAGATAACCTGATAAGTGTCATCCCCTTCTGCTTGAAGTAGAAGGACTTTTCACACGACTCTTTACGTGAAGACTTATCACCTGTGCGCATGCTGCAAAAAGGGATGCTTTTTGACATCCTTTCCCATTTCAGATAAGCCTGAAACTTGCCATGTGCATTCTTATCTGAATAAGGATTCAAATGGCTAGAGATAAGAATTTTTTGGATGGCACCTTCTACCCAAAGTAGAAGGAGTCTTCTAGCATCCCTAGGCGAGATCTACAGATTACCTATGCATGCCAAGGAGTTGTAGGCATCCCACACCCATTCAAAAGCCATTTCAAATTTTAAGATAAGTGCTAAAGAGATTAATGGGTTGATCTCCATATTCAAAGGATCAGAGACCTAAAGTAGAAGGACTTTGGTCCTTCTGCATACTAAAACAAAGTGGGCGTGCACCCCACTCCAATTTAGCACCAAAAGTCCTTAACCACTTGGACTCTTGGTTCCAAAATATGGATAAGGGCATTAGATGCCCCATTTTGGGCTGCCTCCACGTGGCTTAACCTAATCTAGATTTTTATCAAATTAGGTTAGCTAAAAATAAGATTTAAGATCAAATCTGATCTCCCAAGGATCTAGGGTTAGCCATATATGCTAGCATGCTTACCGGCTACTCGATTGGATCTATAATTCCAATCACCATATCAAATGGATCCTTGGCTAATTTTTTAATGTGTATGACCCATTGAGTTTCACATCTAGCCAATAGCAGGTCTGAGTATAAGTTGACCTAATTTAATTAGACTCCTTCTAATCAATTAAGGTCTAAATCTTGCCGATCCGAGTTCAGCAATTAAAATCATATTTAATTGACGATCGAATTAAACTCTTTAATTTGATCAAATCTACAAGTCAAGATTGACATCTAACAATATATCATGACTGTTGGGTATAAAATACCCCCAGCCAAAGTTCTCGGCAGATGGCATCTCTCCGGGCTTCTCCAACAGCCGGATTTCCACAGTACCGACTGATTTTCGACGGACGAACACTTGCTACACCGCCCGAACTCCTTCTGTATGAGTTGTTTTGTTCATCTATCAAGCCACCTCAAATGCTCGTCAAGCTCCGCGACCGGCCGACCTTCCACAGTGCTCACTGAGCCCCACTACCGACCGACCTTCTACAGTGATCGGCACCAGACTGAACTCCCATCAAGTTTTGTCTACGACTGAACTTCCTCAATGACTGATTTCTACAGCTACCGAACTCCACCCGAGTTTCTGCGGCAGTCGACCGCCTCTTCCGGGCTCCCACAGGATTCCCGGACCTCCGCCCTTACTTTTGCTACAGCAATCAGCTATTCTCCTAATCTTTTTCGGACTTTCTACAGTCAAGTTCGACTCCAATCCGAGCTACTCTGTGCTGTGTCGACGGCCGAATTTTGCCAATAGTAGGTCTCTACTATCCTAGACTTCCCCCGGACTCCTACGGGAGCCGGTCCATCCCAACCGAGCTCCTACTGGAGCAAGCAGATTCACCCGGGACTCCTACGGGAGCCGTACCAC
>KE505472.1:368259-383949 GCA_000441515.1 Elaeis oleifera
ATTAATAATATTATTAATTTTAAAATAATATTATTAATATAATTTAAATTAATATTATTCTTGAAAGGTGGAACTACTCTGGAAAGCTCTCCGATGAGAGTAGCCCTGTTGCTTTCGACGATAAAATTCAAGACCGAGCCACCATCGGACTAGCTCTGGCTTGTTCATCTACTTTAGTGGCGGTCGGAGCAGCTTGACAATTGAATTCTATGCCCTAAGCCCGGTCTGAAGTTCGAAAAATTTTGGATCAGACTCAAAAAGGGGTGTGGCCTGGCCCAGCCCGACCTATTTTTAGCTCTATTTGTAATACCGCTCGATACTTTGGAACCTCAAGGATGGAATTTGTTTGGATGCCATGTTGGTATGCTCACATGACCTATTCGTCTAGCATGCTCCAAGTCTGCATACATGGGACACGCATCCTGACCGTCCTCGTTTGTAGTGATGTTCTTTACTTAGAATCTCACTAATTTAAAATTTTAAAAATAATACATTACATAGAACCATAGATCTATCTTTTGATTAATATACATATTCTATGGTATCTGTATATTTATATATTTTTATACAGATAGAAGAATTATGTACGTTGGTCAATTGATTGTCCAGTTTGAACAGTTTGAAAATTATAATTGATTCTATAGATAATTATAGTAATCAAACGGTATGTTGAAGATTCAAAAAAAATTTTAATAATATTTTTTTTAGTTCTCCTCATACATCTTCAGCTGCATGGAGAGAACTAAGAAAAAATATTATCAAAATTTTTTTCGGCTTCTATTATGTATCGTTTAATTATTATAATTAACCTATAGAATTAATGTAATTTTTGAATGGGATAGGACCTTCTATACTTATTAATCGATGATAGGATGCATTTATTATGCAAGCCATTTTAAATAATAAAATAATTAGTAAGCATTTTGTCTTATATTTTTATATGCAGAATCTTTAGATAGTGTGCCACAGACTATAGATGGATGGACCATCAGAATAGTCGACGGGATGATTTCTGTTGAATATAAGGAGGGTGTCAAATACTTCTATGATTATGCTTTTGGAAATACGACACTCTTAGTTCAAAGATGATCTCGTTGTCCTTGTAAGAGATACGTCAATAGAAAATACTTGATAGGATACAATAATTTTCATTTATATAGGAATGGATTTATGTCAAACTACAAGCATTGATACCTACATGAAAAGATGTGGGAGATAATTGCAAGGATTAGAAGTCAGTAGGATAAAGACACAAATAGAATGGTAGACATGATTATGGATGCGATTGGTCCTGAATTTGATTGGGATATGGAGGACGATCCAAATGCAGGCAGTAGCGATTTTTATTGTATGCTGAGAGATGCCGATAAACTATTATGGCTGGGATATGAAATATATATTGTATTATCAGCTGTGTCAGAGTTGTTAAACTTGAAGATCAAATTTAATATGACAGTTAATTTATGATAGGATGGTAGCAATAATAAAAAGATGCTACCAAAGGATGAGAAGCTTGTTGGAAGCTTCTATGCTTAAAAAAATGATGAAAGAATTAAGTATGGGATACGAGAAGATAGATACATACCGTAATGATTGTATATTTTTCTACAAGGAGGATCAACTAAAGAGCTCATGTGATGTATGCAGTGAAAGCCGATTTAAACTGAGGCTAAATATGGGCAATGGGTTGGGTCGCTTATTACACGGCCCCGTCCGATACGAAACAGGCCGTGCCAGGTATGGCCCATTAAAAGGGGCTAGGTTAGACTGAGGGTTTGCGGCCCACAGCACAGCCCATAAGGGCTTTGGACTGGCACGACTTATGGGCCAGGCACGGCACGGCCCGGTTCATGGGCCAGACATGGCCCGATACGATCCAGGCCTAGTCCAAGCCGGCCTGACCCTTTTTTTGAATTTAAAAATATAATTTTTTTATAAATTGTAAAAGAGTAAAATTAAAGTAGATGTAGGATTTTTTTTGTAAAATAAAAATCTCTTGTAATGGTGGGGGTTTGGCATGGACCCTACTAGTTTATTAATAACAATCAAAATGGTATAAGAAGGGAGGGGGCTAGGCCTGACCTTTGAATATAATGAAGAAGAGAGAAGAAATTGAGGTGACTTACTTCAATAATTAAAAGATAAATCTAAAAAAATATAAATATGAGAAATTAATAATTAAAATTTTATTGATCGTCAGTAGCGTTTGTATCGTCATCGTCATCGGATATTATATTATAACTATCTTTATCTTGACGTCTCACTTTGGTATCTAACACAGCATCTCAATTATTTCGTCAGTCATCCTACTCATCTTTTCATCCAGAACTAATCGACCTGCACTAAAATAAATTTCGATACTACTGTAGACATTGATATAGCTAAGATATCATGTGCAATGGCAGACATTATAGGATATTGATTTTTAACACTTTTCTATTATGCTAACACATCAAGATTTTCTACTTGATTTTCATCATATGTAGATTGAAGATCATTTTGTAAATAAAATTCAAGTTCACTACTTAAAGATAAAGATAAAGATAAACTTAAAGAAGTATGTGTATGTCTCCTATATGCAATGAATGAGAAAATAGATGATGAATGAGAAGTACTAGAAGAAGAGACGGAGGTTTGTGAATAAGAAGCATTAGATCCATGAATCTTATCATCATATAAAGTATAAATATTATGAAAAAATTAGTTACTTCAGCTTTAGCAAATTCAGGATCTTGATTCATATTTTCACAATATACTTCAAGTAAAATTAAAACACCACTTAATTTAACACGTGGATCAAATATAACAGCTAAGTTATGCATAGGACATATCTTATCTCAATACTCATTCCATTTAAATTTATTTATAAATAATAGGCTCTAAAATACCATCATATCTATGTTATACAAATTTTTGGCTAATAAGATATGCTTGTTGTGAAAATGAACAAGAGGTCAGATAATAAATACCAGAAAGAATTTCAATGACATTATAAAACAAACAAAAGTTCTTTCAAAATTTTATCTTTGTTCTAATTAGTTTCAATCAATGTAAAATCTAATCCATAATAATTAATATATATATTTAATAAATTTTTATATAGATATGCATCATATATTATTATATATGTCAAGTTTCAATGAGTAACTACATCAAGTTTAAATTTTTTAAAATATTTATCATAATCTATACATATTTGTTTAAATTTTTGAAGTCTTATGCTTGAAGCTTGAATAAAAGAATTATATTTCTAATTTTTAGAATAGCATCTTGAAAAAATACCAATGCCAGATTGAACAGAGAGATTTAAAATATGACATGCACATCTAATGTGCAATAAATTTTCATTTAGAATGGGATGCAATGAGTCTTTCAATAATATAATAGTAAAATTATTATTAGATACATTATCAAAAGTAATTAATATAATTTTATCATTAATACCATATGTATATACAGTTTGATAAATAGCATTAGAAATTTATTATCCATAATATAAAAATTAAAAGTATGAAAAGCAAAAATACATTTATTTAATAGTCAATCATTATCAATATAATGAGTAGTAATAGCAATAAAATAATAACTACCAATAGATGCTATCCAAATATTAAAAATTAATGATATTTTTGAATTTAGAGCAAAAAGAGTTCCAATTAAATTTTATTTTATTGCTAAAAAATTAGTCATAACTATTCTTCTAAATGTACATCTACTAGTTCTTCTGTAAGCGGATTGTAGGGCTAACTGAACATACTCTTCAAAATTAAAAGACTCACATAAGCTAGAAGGTAATTCATCCTTAACTATCCATTTGACCAATGTTTTTTTAATTTCATGATTATATGCAAAACTACCTACAAGACTACCTCCTTGTATATTAAGGGTACTTTGAAGATAAGCATCACTTATAATATAGCTCTTTTGATATCTCTTCAAATGGCTAGTTCCCTTACTATTAGCATAACTATATAATTTGATATATTTTTTATATTTTATTTTAAAACTCTATTTACCATAACTCTTTCAAAGTCATTCCAAATGGTACTAATTTCTTATGAAAAGAAGAGACAGAGCTTTGACCTTCGGTATTAGTTTCAGAGGGAACAGGAATAGTAATTTCTTCTATCTCTGAAATCAAGAGAATGCCAAAATGACTCTCATCAAAAGATACCATATCTAAATATGAGTTATGTAAATAAAAAAAATATCAAATAAAGAAATTGAGTAGAGATAGGCCGTGGGTGGAGACTTGTGAGCTTCCTCTTGTGCTCCTCACTCAGGATCTCAACAAAGATCTTCAAAGCTCCAATAGATAGACTAATCCTCCTCTTGTATAGCACTTGAAACTTGCTAATTACTAATTACTAAATATTAAACACTTACTAAATGTTACTAGAAGAAAAGGAGGAGTCATAGAGAAGGAGAGGAGAGTTGATTTGGTGGGTAAAATGAAAGAAGAGGGGTATTTATAAGAATTCAATATTTTATTTTTCAAAATAACCCTCAAATTAGCCATTTTATGGCTGTTGGGGTTAAAATGATAAAAAGCCTAAAATAACCATTATCAACCCAAAAAAATAAAAAAATTTAGCCATTATGAGTTGGGCCTGGCCCATAACGGTATTAAACAAGCCATGCCAGGCACGACCTATAACGATGCTAAATGGGCCATGTCAGGTACGATTCGTAATAGGTTTAGATAGGCCATGCCTAGCACGACCTGTTTGGACTGATTTTTTTAAAAAAAGATAAAAAAGGAAAGGATCATCCATCAGGCCTATGGGCCTGATGGGCCATGGGCTATGCCTAGCACGGCCTGCCAGACCTTGGGCCTAGTGTCGTGCCAGGTCGGGTTTGGGTAAATGATTTGTGCCTGGCATGGCCCGTTTACTACACAGGCTGTGCCTGGCACGATCCATTTGGATCATGGCCTGATGGGTCTGGACTGGGCTATGACAGATACGGCCCAGTATCCATGTATAGCCAAGGCAAGAGGATAGAAATCAAAAGAACATACCATATAAGGTTCTTCAATATCTTTCCCTCACTTTTAGGCTTCGGAGGCTCTAATTATCCAAGGTGCTGTCGAGCATATGAGATGCCACAAAGAAGAGATTTGCAAGCACATCGATATGATGAGTCATCCATCGGACAGTGAGGCATGAAAGAATTTGATGCTTGCTATCCTTTATTGTTCAGAAATTATACAATATCTGACTAGATCTATCTACGGATGGATTTATATCGTTTTGTCTTGCAGTGGCAGTTTATTCATATTGGCTAGTCTTTATTACTTCTACTGACTCTATAATTGATTTTGATGATTCTAAAATTTTGAGTGATTATGATACTAATCATGTATTTCAAGGATAGATGTAGAATTTTTTAGATGCTTATAATGAAAAAATCATCCATGGAAGAAATTCTCTCAAGTTGCCAAGCCAAAACACTTCAAAGAACATATTTTTCATATTTGGCTAAGAGGAGTTAATTTCTGATGAGAAGAGTCGATTCTGGTATATCGAAGTAGTTCTAGCATGTAGATGAGTCGACTCTTTTTTGAGATGAGCCGACTCCATTTACAAGATAGAAAGCTAAATTTTGCATCCCTGAGATTGAGCCGACTCGAAATAAAACTGAGTCGACTTGAAATGAAATTGAATCGACTCCAAAGAAAATCGAGTTGACTCATGACATGGGATAGGCATAATGGCTAGTTTTTTGTATTTCTTCAACAGCTAGTTTTATTCTAATAGCTATTTCAAGGGCTCCAATGGTCAAAAATCATTCTCCAGCCACTTTCAAGGTTGTAAAAAGCTAGAGAATCATTTAGGAAGCAAGATTAAGAGATTTAAGGAGAGAATCTTTATTTTATGAGGAACATTGAATATACTAAAAAAAAAAAGAAAAAATGTTGTGCATAGATTTCAGCAATCCTTCAAAAGTAATTTTCTTTAACATCTTTCACATCCTCTCAAGCATAAATTGAAGAGAAGTCAAGCTTCAATCGAGCAAATCTTCAGCTTCCTCTTCGGACTTTAAAGAGTTTAAATTCTATTTCAATTTTAAGCTGAAACTTTCATTCTTATATTTTATTTTCTTTACAAGTTTTTTTGAGGGAAGAAACTTAAGGTTAAGGCCCGTCCAAGCTTGAAATTGGATTTTGTAGATTTTGGTTAGTGAGCTAAAAAAATTAACTAGATTGATTATGAGTCCAAAAAATAATCAGTGTAAGATTTTGGTTGGTGATCTTGAAAAATCAATTGGATTTATTTATGAATTCAAAAAATAAATGTACTATAATCGGATTGATTATAGTGAAATTCTCAAGAAAAGCTTGAAGAGTGGACCTAGGTGTGAAGTTACACTGAATCACTATAAATTACTTATGTTGTGGTATGCTTTGATTTCTTACTTTCCATTTTTGCATTACTTAGTTTTAATTTCTCTTTAGCATTGTTTTAATTATTGCAAAGCTTATCTTATATCTCAAATCTACTGCTGCTTATATTAATTACCTCTCAAGTAGTTTTGTTAAATTAATTGAGGCACATTATTATTTAGAGATTAAACTTGATTAAATTTTTAAAGAACCAAATTCACCCCTTCTTGGGTTACTACTTTTTTGGACAACAAGTGATATCAGAGTAGGTGCTCTATTATTTATTGTTAACCTAGCGATCTAGAGCCAAAGATCTTGACAATCCAAATGGAATCCCTTTTAATGAAGGCTATTCTATAGATCATCCTCCACTATTAAATAGATCAAATTACATATATTGAATAGCTAGAATAAAAATTTTCATACAATCACATGATTATAATTTATGAAAGATTATAGTCAATGACTCACACACTCCCTATCCATTAATTGATTATAATAAAAAATGGCACAACTAAATACTAAAGCCATGAATATACTATATTGTTCATTAAATATAAATGAATTTAACTTAATTTTTCTTACATTTTAGTAAAGCAAGTGTGGGATAAATTAGAAGCAACCCATGAAAAATCAAATCAAGAAGAAAATCATGCTCCAAAAAGGATAAGAATGCACCCCCAACTTATGCCTCATGACTCATAAGGATGAAAAGAAGAAGAAGAAGAGGAAATAAAGGAAAAGAAGCATTGATTAAGGGGAGTAAGGTAAAGAAAGAAATTAAGGAAGAGAAAGAATGCATCTTAAATTCTTGTCTTACGGCTCAAAATGATGAGATAAATATTGAAAACTCTTTCAACTTTATATTTGAAGAATTATTTGAAGTCTTTAATGAGTTAATGGATAAGTATAAAAGATAAGACTAAAAATAAGGAGCTTAAAAGTTCAAATATATCTTTAGCTGAAAAAAGAATTAGGTTTAATGGAAAAGAAGAACTTTTGAAGGAAATAAAGTTTTGGTTGAAGAAAAGAAAGCTTTTGAAATCTGAAAAATTTTTGACAGAAGAAAATGCTAAATTAAAAGAGAAATCTAAAAATTAGAAGTTTTAGTGAAAAAAAAGAGAATTATTTGAAAGAAATGAAAGATCTTATTGCTAAAAAAGGTGAACAAAAAAAAAGAAATTGAAAGATTAAAGTCTTTGTAGATAAATTTACATTGAGTTCGTTAAAGCTTCAAATAATTTTGAATAATCAAAAGACTATTTTAGCAAAGCTAAAATTAGTTTCAATCCTTCAAGAAATAAAATTTATCAAAATATGTTCGATAAAGCTACACATGAAAATCATTTTATGGTGTGTTTCAAATGTAACAAAGTAGGTCATAGAATTTTTAATGTAATATTATTAGAAACGATCATACTTTGGTTAAATAAATTTAGATTTCAAAGAAACCATATGCACTAACTTCAATGGACCCAAGATGGCTTGGATATCAAAGCTTAAAAAATAATTTTGCAGGTATGCCTAATATCCAAGGTTTTAAAGGGATCAAATTCTTAAAGAATGGATGCTTAGGACTCAAAATACATGGATGATGAAACCTGATAAAATTAAACTTATTTTGACATCATACTATCAATAATTGTTAAAATTATTTTTCTGAATCTATTGATTTTGATGATCCATTAATATGTATGCATATTGTGATTCCTTACTTTGAATATCTTTCATGTATTGACAAAAAAAAATTAATTGATTGATTTTGGTGACTTTTCAATACTTGTAATGATCTTATACTATGACTTGAATGATTTAATTTAAATCAATATGCTCTCCTCTATATATCATCTTAATTGATTAAGTATATATTTTACTTAAATTTAGCATATTCTCTTAACTCCTGATATCATGTCATTATTTGAGAAACCTAAAATTATAATAAGCTTGATTGCATATGAAATCATTTGGGTGCAAATCTTACAAATTGAACTAATTCTTGACATTCCCCTTATAAGATACTTAATTATCAAATTTCTCCAAAAATTACATAATCTAAACACTTAAAGATAAGACACTCTAGTCATAAAGATCAAATGAATGATGTGCTGATTTGCATTGCATTATAGCTTGAATCTCCTAAGGAATTGCATAAACCCCTAGTTGAACCAAAACTTATAGTGCCAATATCTAGATTCTCCTTACTTTGATCTCACTTGATTTGATTGATTATCTTATCCCAATTAACTAATTTTTGATCCTCCAAACTTGATTTGAACATCCTTTTTAACCCTCAATTTGATTGCAAATTAATTTTCATTCAATTTGATCAAATTTTCTCAATTTGAAACTCTTTGAATTGTTTTCTGTATCGAGGAGTCGACTCTTAAAACATAGGAGTTAACTCAAGGACTCAGCAAAAAATAAACAGTTTTGTGAGGAGCCGACTCCTAGTTTTACTAGAGTCAACCCCTCTTCAGGAGCCGACTCTTGATGTAGCAGGTGTCAGACTCTTGTGTTTGGGATGGATTTCTCAAATAGAGGTATCCCAAGGCTTTGTTCATATTTGTTCATTTCTTGTGAGCCAAAACCTTTTTCAAACCCTCTTCCTTCAAAATTGGACCTTCCTCTTATTTTCATCCTATTCTCATGGTCTGTGTTCTCCAATGGCACCTCAAAAGTAATTCACCCAAAGGAAGAGGAAGTCCCATGTGGAAATTCAAGAATCTAGGACTTCTCCAAGTAGTTCTCACATGCAAGAAAGAAGGATCAAACATCAAAATAATTGAAAGTCTAGTTTACAAAGTAAAAGACATGTAAATTGAGATGAATGTTGCTAGCATTGGATGCATGCTACATATAAAGACCAATGAGAGCATCTCGAATTATCTCAAGTAGTGACACATTTGAGACTTATTTGGATCGAGATGATATCGAGGATATCAGTTTCAGCCAGTTGAGTATGGAGTTGCGGCTACCATATCATATGATCAGTAGGATCTTCTTAGTATCAGAGTGAGACATCATATTTTTTTTGGAAGATTTCACTTTATATACCAGCACTTATACTATAGAAGATATCAGATCAGATGAGCCAGCAAAGCAGATAGAGATTGCTCTTCTTCTCAGACCAATCATTCAGAGAGCAACTCAAGACTATTTGATAAACTAGATGAAAATGCATTCATTGAGAGAGTTTCCACCAAGATCGTCACTTCAGTTTGTGTAGAGTTTCAGAGGTACACTTCAGAGGCATAGCAGGTGAGATGAGATCTGATGGAGGTATTATTTTTGATCAGAGAGGACACTGCGAGGATGATCCAGGCACCTACTATAGTGAGGGAGGTTGTTCGTGATCGAGCTCAGTCATCTGGAGACATTAAACCATCCTCACCCTCTCAGCCTGGACCTTTATCATAGGATTATCTTGACCTATACTTGCTTAAGATGCTAGGACTTGCATTATAGAGCCATTAGTTCTCCCTAGTAATCTATTTTGATAGATGTATATTTTTGGATTTTTACATATTTATTATCATTGTAAACATCTCATGTAAACATCCTTTGAAGTTAGTGAAAAAGAATTTTTTTAAAAAAATTTGGTGTCTATTTGGATGAATGCTCTGATTGAATTTGATTGACACTTGGTTTAATTGATATTTAGTTCACGTAATAGAAAGTTACACTTTTATATTGTGCTTAATTTTTAAATTGCTTTGGTTTACAAAAGTAAGGGAGAGAAAATATTAAAAGAAAAATAATTAGTTAATTAAAATATATTTGAATGTGAGAATCTAAATTTAAAAAGTTAAATTTATGTTAAATATGCTTAATGGTAAAATAGACTTGCTTACAAAATAAAGAGGGAGAAAACATAAAAAATAATTAATTAAATGAATATATATTTAAATTTGATAGTATAAATTTAAATGTGTTTAATTTGAAATAAAATAGAGGATAAAAGTTGAAAAGTAATATTATCTAGCTTTAATTTGAAAAACAAAGGGAGAAAAAATATTGTTAACATATCAAAGGAAAAATAAATTTTTAGTATTAAATCTCAAAAAAATAGGGGGAGTGGTGTTCGTTGCATATTTAAGTTCAAAATGAATTATCTACTTTTGATTGAAAATTCAAATTAATTTGTGTTAAGAAAATTAAATTTTATCTTAAATTCTTGATTTAAGCCTTCATATACCTTTAATTTGACTGAGAATACTAATTAATTTGAGTTAAAAAAATTAACTTTGATCTTAAACTCTCAATCAATTGCTTTATGATTTTCTTAATTTGAGCTTTCATATGCTTATTCCATTTAATTTATTTGATTTAATTGCCAAATTATTTTGATAACTAATTGGAGTTAAAGTAAATTTGAAACATATTCTCACTCCAAATAAATTAATTTGATACATACTTCAAATTTTGAAATATATTTGAAAATCTAAATATAATATAGGATTTTTGATGTGTCTTGAGAAATCTTTATAAAATTATTCATATCAAGATAATTTTTGCTTAAGAAATGAATTTGAAAACTTAATTTTCAATTGCTCTAATACTATACGTTAGAACCATTGATTTACTCGATATATTTTCAATACATATCTTTTTCAAACTTAAATGACTGAAATTTATTAAGAAAAAAAAGAATAAATATTGAATTAAATGTTATGCTTGACTTCTTTGTTCAAATCTTTGAAAAGCTCTATTCCTCTTAAAGCTTAAAAGTATATATTTAAAAATTTGATTAAAAAAAAATCATATTCACTCAAAAAGTGGGAGAGCCTTTGATATTTGAATTCAAGATAATTTTTAAAAATAAAAAATATTTTAAGTATATTTTAAATCAAAAGATAAGTTTTCAAATGGGAGATGATTCATTTGACTTGACTTTTTGAAATTGATACAATTCTTACATCTTATTGATTTTGATGATATTTCTTGATCTTTCTCTTGAGCCTTTTGATGTAGGGGAAGAGGAATGTTGAGTATATGCTTGAATTGAACTTGAATTTATTACATGATTAAATATAAATTTAAGATGAATTAAAGATGAATTGAAACATTCATAAAGAATATGCTTGCAAGTACTTAGTTATTTAACTTCATGATTATATTTATAAATCAATTGAAATATATTATACTTTATTTGCACATATACTCAAAGTTTTGTCATCATCAAAATGGAGGAGATTGTTGATCCTATAATTAATTTGATGATTCCAAAGCATTGAGTGATTATGGTACTAATCATATATTTCAAGGATAGATGTAGGATTTTTCAGGTGCTTACAATGAAGAAATCATCCATGAAAGAAATTCTCTCAAGTTGTCAAGCTAAAGTACTTTAAAAATATATTTTTTATGTTTGGCTAAGTGGAGTCGACTCCTGATGACGAAGAGTCGACTCTGGCACGTTAGAGTAGTTCTGGCATATAGATGAGTCGACTCTTTTTTGAGATGAGCCGATTTCATTTGTAGGATAGAAAACTGAATTCTGCATGCCTGAGATCGAGCCAACTCGAAATGAAATTAAGTCAACTCAAAATAAACTAAGCCGACTCTAAGAAAATCGAGTCGACTCGTGACATGGGATAGGTATAATGACTAATTTTTCTACACTTCTCCAATGGCTAGTTTTATTCCTAATGACTATTTCAAGGGCTCCAACGGTCAAAACTCATTCTCCAGCCACTTTCAAGGTTATAAAAAGCTAGAGAATCATTTGAAAAGCAAGATTAAAGGATTTAAAGAGAGAATCCTTTATTTTGTGAGAAACATTAAATATCCAAAAAGAAAGAAAAAAGAGAAAAAAATTATGCATAGATTTTAGCAAGTCTTCAAAATCAATCTTCTTCAACATCTTTCATATCCTCTCAAGCATAAATTGAAGAGAAGTCAAGCTTCAATCGAGCAAATCATCAGCTTCTTCTTCAGGCTTTAAAGAGTTTAAATTCTATTTTTATTTTGAGCTGAAACATTCATTCTTGTATTTTGTTTCTTTATAAGTTTCTTTGGAGGAAAGAACTTGAGGTTAAGGCCCATCCAAGTCCGAAATTAGACTTTGTAGGTTTTGGTTGGTGAGCTTAAAAAACCAACTAAGTTGATTATGAGCCCAAAAAATAATCGGTGTAATATTTTATTTAGTGATCTCGAAAAATCAATTGAATTTGTTTGTGAGCCCAAAAAAGCAAACACACTATAATCAGACTGATTATAGTAAAATTCTAAAAAAAGCTTGGAAAATGGACGTAGGTGCGGAGTTGCACCGAACCACTATAAATTGCTTGTATTTGTGGTATGCTTTGATTTTTTGCTTTCCATTCTTGCATTACTTAGATTTAATTTCTCTTTAGCATTGTTTTAATTGTTGCAAAGCTTATCTTATATCTCAAATCCACTACCGCTTATATTGATTACCTCTTAAGTAGTTTTATTAAATTAATTGAGGTATATTATTTTTTAGAGATTAAACTTGGTTAAAATTTTTAAAGAACCCAATTTATCCCCCCTCTTGGGTTGCTATCTTTCTGGGCAACAACTTTATACAATCTACTGTCTAAGATGTGCATGAAAGAACATAACATCTTTCTACATTAGTCATTTCTGGACCACGACACCCTAGTAGAAGTATTGATATATATCTAAAGCTTCTTGTTGATGAGTTAAAATTCTTATGGTCCGATGGCACACATATATTTGATGTATTGAAGAAGTAAAATTTTATAATGAAGACTGCATTGATATGGATTATTAGTGATTTTTTTGCTTATGGGATGCTATTAGGATGGAGCACTCATGGGAAGCTAGTATGTCCCTATTGCATGGAGAATATAAAATCATTTCAATTTGAGCATGGTCGTAAGCTGTGTTGGTTTGATTGTTATCGTCAATTTTTTTCTGAACATCATCCTTTTCAAAAGTAGCAGGATAGTTTCAGGAGGAATAAAATATAGAAGGATAAGGCACCCTCGTGACTCAATGGCATGGAAGTGTTCCAAAGGGTATCTCAAGTGGATAAAGTCTAATTTGGCATACTATTTGATAAGCAGAAACCTAGGAGGCTCGGTAGAACTCATAATTGGGTGAAGCACAACATCTTTTGAAATTACCATACTGGTCTACCAATTTGATTTGTCATAACCTTGACGTCATGCATATTGAGAAGAATATTTTGATAATATTTTCTACACTGTTATGGATATTAAGGGTAAGACAAAGGACAACCCCGAAATCTGAGCGGATATGAAGAACATATACATGCATCCTCTATTAGAGCTGGTTGAGGTGTCTCTAAGAAAATTTTTGAAGCCAAAAGTAACTTACATCTTAACGAGGGAGAAGTTGAAGGATGTATGTGAATGATGCAAAATCTTAAATTCTTAGATAGTCATACAAGTAATCTAGCTCGATGCATCAATATCAAAGATTGCAAATTGTATGGGTAAAGAGCCATGACTGCCATGTCTTCATGCAACGATTACTACCATTAGCTTGACGTGATCTCCTTTCCAATCTTATATGAAATTCTTTGACAGAGCTTAGTCTTTTTTTCAAAGATATTTATGCTACCAAACTATCCGCCGACCACATCTCCAGTTTTGAGGCTAGCAGTGTAGAGACTATATGCAAGTTGGAGAAGATATTTTCTCCTAGTTTATTTGACTCCATAGAGCACCTCATGATTCATCTAGCATATGAAGCTAGGGTCGGGGGATCAGTGCAGTACAAATGAATACATCCATTTGAAAGATACATTCACAATCTTAAGAAGAAAGTAAAAACAAGATCAGAGTCGAAGGTTCTATTATGGAGGCTTATATAATTGAAAACTTTTAATTTCAGTTGACACTGTTTTAACTCTAATGTGCAGATAAAGCTGACTTAACTGGGTTGAAATGATGATGGTGGTAAGGGATCAGAGGCAGAGATCTCAATAATTGCCTATCCTGCTCGTGAATTTGGGTATAAGGTTCGCTTGGGTATTAACTGATGGAGAGCCCCAACAAGTAGAGATATATATTTTGCTAAACTACACGGAGGTCGATCCATATGTTAAGTATCCATCACAATCTCAACTCTTTAATCACTTATCATCCTGTACTTATCTTATGCATGTATAGGCAATATAATGAGATGCTGAGATGGGACAATCGATGATAAGCGAGAAAAATTTTTCACTTAGCGCTCACAGAACTTTATAAATTTGTTCCATCAATTGGTAAGCTACTATTGTCATTTTATTTATTTTAATTTCCCTCAACTTATTGCTTTATAATATGTAGGTTATGCAAGGGGGTATATCCATATCTAAGAAGCTAAGACCATTAGGTTTCTGGCCAATAAAGTACGTGACACATTATAATGACTGCAACGTAAATGGTTTCAAATTTCATATGCAATAATATAGATACCATAAGAGTACAATGAATAGTGGTGTGTATATAAAGGGCAGCTGGTGGGCAGAGACGGAGAGTGACTAATATGGAATCTTCGAAGAAGTGATCAAGTTGACCTACATTGAAAGTAATAGTATCATTCTGTTTAAGTGCCGATGATTTGATACGGATAATTGTATGAAGGTTGATCCACAGTATGGATTTATTGAAATCAAACATGGATCAAAAGCATATATCAATGACCCCTTTGTGCTAGCTCAACAAGCTGTTCAAGTGTATTATACTTCTTTTCCATCAACAGAGAGAGAAAAGAAGATTGGTGGGCTGCATGTAAGGTTAAATCTCGAGTCGTTCATTACGAGCTTGAAGAAGAAAAAGAAGAGCCCCATGTACCAAAATACTTTCAGGAGAATGAAACATTTAGAGTTCATTAGTCTTTCATAGATGCAGAGTTGGATGCTCCAGGTCCTCTCCCATGTGATAGCCAACATGAGGAGATAGTTTATTCTGAATTTGTTTAAAGAGCAATCCTATCCAAAAAGGGAAGAAGAGGAAGAAGATGAAGAAGTGGAGGAAGAGGATGAATTGGAAGAAGAATCCAAAGGGTACCGCACATCTGAAGAGGAAGATGAGTAGTCAACCTTAGAAAGGAAGGAGTCAACCCCCAGGACAAAGGACCATTTGGTATCATTTTATTTATTGCATTGCCTTGAATCATTTTATATACTTGTCTTATATCATTTTAAATCTTGCATTGCCACCCATAATTATATAATTAATCTGTGAATCCATATATTTTTATTTTTAGAGATTATAGATCATATCTTTTAAAGGTCAGAGCCATATAGTCGAGGAGAGAGCTCTCGTGCAGCCGACTCGCATGGTTCTGCACTGCACGTACCATGT
>KE505473.1:36474-47549 GCA_000441515.1 Elaeis oleifera
TATATAATTATAGATTATAAAGATTATAAGTTTATATATTATTTACTTTTTAGCATAAATAAGTGTTATAAATTGATAATCATAATATTTTTATCAAAGATATTTTAATAAAATGTTAAGGAAATATTATTGATCATTTCTCTCATTCCTCCTATGTCAAATAAAGGAGAAAATTATTTTCATCTATTTTTATGTTTACCAAATATATGAGAGGATGGATGGAAAATCCATCCATCTTTTCCTCCATCTATCCTTCGTCCTCCATCCATCCTTCCTTCAATCCATCATTCATACCAAATAGAGGCTTAGAACTGGCCAATGTCATTAAAAGGTCACTGATGGAAGCTATTGTGGACTAGCATTGAGCCTTTGATAGAAGGAAAGAGTTTAGTTGTTATGGTGGAATTAGGGTTTAGTTTTAAATAAGACACCATTTTAATATTTGATTTAGTTTTAGTGTGGATTATATCATGTTGTAGGAAGCTGAAGATCCATCTTGGAATGGATATACTACCAGCATACTAGCTCAATCTAAAAGCAAATTTACTTTAACTTCGTAGACTTCTTGAGATGCATGCAAGTATGCACAAGTGAACACACATAAAACACTTTTACTAAAGTGATAGGTGCTATATGAGTTAAATATTTCTTTTTAACTTGGCTTTAAGCTCTATTGATATTTTCCCAAATTATTGCAAATTTTTTCTATGAATTCTAAAAATACTAATGAAGGAACTAATCTTATGCCAATGCAATCCTATATAAGGGAATTCATTTTATAACTGATAATACTTATCTATAAGCTCTAAACAAATAAATTTGTTTCTTAACTCCTACAAAGGTGATAAAGGAATCATTCTAGATATTCTTGTTGTTGGATGTTAAGATCATGAGAAAAATGTGCATATGAAGGCTCTTGTCAAAAGAGAAGTTCAAAATAGAGAATGATTATGATCATAATATGTATGCTAAGGTACATTAATTCTCATTTGATATAAAAGTATTGAAATATAAGTTTTATGTTTTAAGCAAAAGAGATTAGCAACAGCTGGAATTTGCTAATTTGAACCTAACTGACAGACTCTATGCATTATCTTGTAGATTGGCTTCTGCTATAAAGACCATCTACTGTTTCACATCAATCTTATATTTGTTGCAACCAAATGTATCACCTCATTTGCTTGATGCATAAGTATTCATCAATTGGCTTTTATAACAATAGTTATAATGCAGATGCAAAGACTCGTGGTACTACAAATGATTTTAGATATAGGGTAAATTTTATAATATTAACATGAATAAAGTGCGAACATGTTTGTCTTGTAAAATTATTTAAAATTTACTTTATATATTACATTGTTAATCAAATAAGATCTTAAATATTGCTGTGACATGCACATCACTATGAATCAGCTAAAAAAACCTAAGCATTAACAAATATCAATTTTAGATCTACAAAAAAGCTAGACAAAATAACACGAACAACTTCCATTAGATATTGCAATAATGACAACAATGAATATACATATTTTTAATAATTAAAAATATCATTTAATCTAAAAATAATTAGTAAATATAGTAGTTAGTAGGAGAAAGAGAGATTTTCAATATGTTAGAACAAAAATAGCATCAAATATTTGCGAGACATGTATGCGATACCAAGTTTGTCTTTGTGATTTTGCAAGTGCACTCTTACAAAGGTGAAACTTTGTATCTATCAAATGATGATCATTAAGGAATAACAACAAATTCAAGCCTATGCTACCATCCACAACATCCACATTTTTGTGTAGTTTCACCCTTGTCGGTGTTCAGATGCTGGTCTTATAGCAATTTGAGTGGAGGTAATAAGTGCAGTAGATAATTAATTGGAATTGAATGTAGTATAATGGGATAACTTGATATTGTTAAATTGCCCAGATGGGGTTCTATATTGTATTACAGTTGTTAAGCCATTGGGATCAAAAAGAGCCATGGACAAATAAAATTAAGGTCATTATGGAAGTTCAAAAGTTGGGAGCTTAGCCCATTGTTAAAAATGTCTACTTATATAAGTTTGCTACCATTAGAGGATATAAAGAAATAAGAAAAAATATAAAAGAAAGAAAACATGATCATTGAATTCAAGTATAATTAATCTTGCTATTTTTTGAACTTGGCACCACAAGATGTTGATAGACTAGAGTTCTCCACAGAAAGTGTCAACAGAGCATTAATTAGTGACTATTTTGGTGAATTTGATATTTTTTGAAGGTATAATGATTTTATCAAAGTTAAGGCTTCAATAACTTTCCATTTTCAAGGAAATTCTTCCAAAAACCCTTGAAAATCTACCGGTTAATTATAAATCAGCAAAAGAAGTTTCAATGTTGTTTTGCTATGAAATTCCTTCATAAATTTGAAACAGACATGCAATTGTAATCAGGGTGCACAGGGTTGACATTATTTTCTTGTTAACTTTCTTAGTCCTACATAATAACGATAAATAAATTGAAATGCTAAATTGGTTGGTAATTAGTTTAGTTTTAGTTATCATATTGTACAAATTTGAAGATCCATCTTGAGAGGATACACTGGAGGCACGCTAGCTAGCCCTAAAGGTAATTAATTTACTACTTAGCCTTCTTGACACCAATGTAAGTGTGTGGATGCAACTTTTGTTGATGATATAGAAAACCTGAGTTACATGTTTCAATTTAACTCAAGATCTGAGCTCGGTGGATTTTTCCCAAATTATAGTAAATTTGGTCTATAAATTCAATAGAAACACCAATAATGGAGCTATATTTTAATTTATACTATATAAAGTTATTTAAGGAGCTTATTTTGTATCTAATACTTATTTTCACTCTCTCAATGGAAATATTTGTTTATTGACTACTGCAAAACTAATAGAAAAATGATTCTAGGGCTTTCTTCTTGTTTCATATCAAGGTAGGAGGAAATTGTGCATGCATGACTTTTAACTAGAATCAGTGTTCAAAATAGACAATGGTACATAATAAAAGTACATTTCTCATTTAATACAATAGTATCAAAATATATATTTTATGTTTTAAGCAAAAGGAGACCAGCAACAATAGGGATTTGCTGATTTTAATCTGATTGGATTCCATAAAAATCACCTTCTAGATGGGATCTTATTAGAGATGCCATCTACTATTTCACATCAGTTTCTTTTGATTGGAGCTGAGACTATCACTTAATTTACTCTATCCTCTTTGTTTGAACGTAAATTTTTTCATCAAATGGCTATTATATATGGTAGTTCTAATGCACGTATAAAGGCACATGGTAATACTAAAGATCTTAGACATAATAAATTTTAAACTAATCTTATGATGAATTAGCTGCAAACATGCCATTCTTCTAGAATTGTTAAAATTTACTTGGTATATTATATTGAGATATACTTGAGTTGTTTTTCAGCTGAATTAGGATAATGATACTTTTGTATTTTAACCGAAGCTAAATGGTGACATTTCATGTTACAGTGGGAGAGAGGGAGTATAGTTTATTAACAAGGGAGAGAGTTACATGAAGAGAGTTGGGAGAATTTTTGAGATGTCATGGAATCGAAAGATGCATCTTGGAGATACCTGTAAGGCTTTTCTTTGACAAGTGATTCATTCAAATAGCTCTTTACAAATACAACTAAGAGAATCAAAAATAAAAATCTCGAAGTGGTCCAGGGGCCACCGCGGCCTCGGTCCATAGAACCTCACCTGAATGCTCATCAATATAGGCTGCTATCCAATCCACCGTGGTATTCCCTCCCAAAAGATATGCCTGATGGTCGAAGCAAAAAGTATCCACCGAACAAGATCGCAATGTTATGAAAAGAGGGTGAGTGACTCCACCACAAGCGCAGCTCTATATCCAGGCACTATGATGGCTAAATCACCCTCAACAATGAGCTACTTAGCATCCAAGATCCACATAGCAAACATAAATTCCATCCAAGTTATGCGAAGCTCAGCACCAGAAATCAAAGGCTCAAAAGATGGTTCCCCAACCGCCATCAACATAGAGTCGAGCCCACAGATCACAAATCCTACCTTACCATATTTGCCTCGAACACTCCCACTAAAGTTGACCTTCAGGTACATTGGAGGAGGGAGCTCCCAAGCAATAAACACCCAATGGGTCACTACATGAGTAGAGTGGGAACCCTAGATCTCTGGAGATCTAAAGGTCAACTTATTAAGCTCCACTGCCATGGTCACAACTCTCTCTAGAATGAATCTTGCGGAGCATCGCCTAGACTCAAACATCAAGCTATTCTAGCAAGCCAGATATGGAAGGCCACATAGGCCATATGAATACCAACTGTTCTGGATGTGTCTCCATCAGTGTTGCGCTCCAAGAGCTCCAGAAATGCATGAGTCATGTCCTCCATTTGAACAATCTATTGGAGAAATCCCCAAAGGGACCAAACAAGCCTCACCCTTGGGCATTAGAAGAGAATGTGCTCTAGGGTCTCCTCCTCCTGGTCATAGCAAGGACATGCTAGTAGGATGTTCATGCCTCTAGCTCACAAGAGGGGTCTAGTTGGAAGCCTGTTCTAAGCCACCTTCCAGAGGAAGAGGCTCATCCTCGGGTGGATCCCAATTCTCCAAATCCATCTAACATCTCCGTGTCTTTTTAGTTCCCTACTATAGTACTGATAGAGGTCAGCTGTCATGACCCTCGATGTGCAGGAGTGTCTCCAAACCTCGATATTCTATCGGTTATGAAGAGGGATTGTTAAGGACGTCACCCTATAAGAATGGATACTTTTAGTGATAAAAAATTTGGTCACAAATTTTTCTAATTTTTTCCATAGAATTTTTAATGTCCATAAATATTTCGACACTAAGTGGTCACTAAAAGTATCATGGTTAAAAGTTTAGTGACTAAAATATAAAGTCGTTAGAAAAATTATTACATTTAATGATGAAATATAAATGATCATTGAAGATAAATATTAGTGATAATTATGTTTGTAGCGAAAGATTAAAAAATAATCATTAAAAATCTAAAAATTGATGACTTAATAATAAATTAATGATAGAAAATAAATTTAAATGAGGCTTTAATATCTTTTCTAAAATCTTGTCTGTGACAAATTTTATTGAACACAATAAAGTGATATAATTAGTGATGGAATGAAAATGATCATTAAAGATAAGTATTTGTGGTAATTTTTTATAATAAAGATTAAAATTTTATATATAATCCATCAAATAAATATTCTTATAATAAATTAAGGCTATGCCATCTCTATCTGTATTCATTTCAACTACCTACCTACTATGATAATATTGACTCTTAATATGAAGTTGTTGTTTATTATTCTTATTTAAAACTTTTCATATTATAAAATTTTTCATTTCAAATTATGACATATTTATTTTTACTAATTAATTGTTTATAACCATTTAATCATCTTACTTTTCTAAAGTCCTTTAAAAGTTGATAATTTATGACTCCTTTTATTTATGTTGTAATCAATAAGTAATAGTATTTAATATAAATATTTTTGTATTCTTTGTACTATATATTTTATTTAAGTTAGATTGGTGATCTAAATTTTTAGTTAAATTGGTCTCTATGAAAATTTTTAGTAATTACATGTTAAACTATTATTTAATTTTCATACGTTGCTTCCAATATTGATAGTATATTTTATAGTAAAAGTTATTTTTTTCTAATTATTAAACTATCTGAACTCATATAACTTATTCATTAAATAGATTGGATCAAAATAAGTTAAAATAAATACTTGTTCTATCAAAAAATTTTAGCTAAATATAAAATATGTAATCAACTTTGTTAAATTGAATCCCAATAAGGCATATGAATTTCAATAGTTTAATACGTTCAAAAAATCTATCAATTTTTTAATCAAAAACATGTGATATTAAGTATATCTTATCATTCTCTTATCTTACTCCAACTCTCATGATGATTGACTTCATTTTAATAGTATACTAAGTACAAAATCAAGATCCACATCTTATTTTAGTGATTAATATATATTTTATTCAAATATTATTATAAATAATATTTTATTGATGATATCATTATTTCATCATAATATGTAAGATTTTAGTAATAACATAATGATTGATACTTAAGATGTAGAATTTTAATAACCACTCCATAGTTTTATCATTAATATTATATACCTATAGTGACTATTTTAAAATATCATCAAAAAAGATATATACTTTAGTGATGAATCATAAAATCATTATTAATACATTGACCAATATTCATTTTAATGACCAGTTTATCAGTTCATTATTAATAGATATATACATATAGTGATTATTTTAAAATATCATTATTAAAGATATAAATTTTAGTAATGACTTATAAATTTATTATCAGTAATTTGACCAACATCGATGTTGACACCAAAATTATAACAGCACAATATGTTGTCACTAAAATATAGATTTTTAATGACTACTCCCTAAGTTTTATCATTAAAATATATATCTACAGTGATCATTTTAAAATATCATCATTAAAGAGATAAGTTTTAATAATGAATTATAAAATTCTCACTAATGAGTTGATCAAAATTAGTTTTGATGCTAAAATTATTTTCATCATAAAAGTTTTATTTAATGATAAAATATTTATGATAAATTAAAAATAGTTATAAATATATAATATTTTATGATGAAATTTTATTTGTTCATTAAAAATATTAATCAAAATGATTTGTTATGACCATTTCTTATTGTCGCCACTAAATATGAGGCTTTAGTGACTAGATTTGTATTTCACCACTAAAAGTTCATCAATAAAAGTCTAAATTCTTATCATGGCCTCTTTTGTTAGCACGAAGGAGATCCACAATCATCAAGTAGCTAGTGACCTCAGAATTTATGAAAGTCGGCCAATGACTCAAGGCCAAGTCTCCAACCTACATATCATGCAATATGCTCACCGACCTTCCATCCCCCACCAGCCACTCCAATTGGGGAATGACATCAGAGGCATAAGCACATATCTCCCTCCAAAGGAATGAGGCATCTCGATCGGGTCGGATCACACCATCGGCAGGCTAGGATCCATACCTAGCCCTCATGATAGTACTCCATAAGATATCAGAGCTAAAGAATAATCGTGCAATATGTCTCGCAATGAGGGCCTCCCTCCAAGTCACCAAGGATTGGACACCCGAGCCGCCATCTCTGAGAGGCTGATATATTACGTCTTAGGCTAGTAGATGAACACTGCCCCCACCACCCGGACAGGACCCCCATAGGAAACATCGAAGGTGCTACTCTAGTTTTGCCAGCATAGATCTAGGGAGGATCATATTCGAAAGTAGATAAATAGATAGGAAGCTGAGTACAAACCTTACCAGAGTGACCAAACCCATCATCGACAAAGCACGGGCCTACCAGCCCTCCAATCTCTCCTGGATCGACCGCTGTAGGTCCATGCACTCAACTCTCCTCAGTCGGTAGCTTGTGGTAGGAACTCATAGGTACTACAAAGTCCCATTCGGCTCCTTAACCCAAGTGTATCCTTGATTGCAAGTCTCAGTTGGGCTGGTGTTCTTGGACTGAACACAACCGCAGACTTGCATAGGTTCACCTTCTAACTTGATGCCACATAGTACTCCTCCAAAATCCTTCGAAAGCCAAATGCATTCCAAATAGAGGCCCAGCCCACCAGTAGACAATCATTTGTCAAAAGATATGAGATCGGCTAGATTCTTAGAGCCAGCACATAGGATCTAAGATCAACTCTTGAGCCGGAGTATGAATCGCTCGCGAGAGAACATTAGCACATATAATGAAGAGGTAAGGGATAAGGGACAACCATACCATAGACCAACAGTTGAGTAGAAGAAATCCGACAGCATCCCATTGATCAAGATGGTAAAGGAAGGACTATGCATGCATGCCATGATCCAACTAATCCATCTTGGGTGGAAGCCAAGATCCAATAGGGTTTGTTTCAGGAAACTCCAGCTCATGCGATCATAGGCCTGCTTTATATTGAGCATAATCGCCATGGGACTGCACCGAATAGTAGCACGTCGAATATCGTACAAGAACTTCTAAGCAATGAGGATATTGTCGGTGATGTTATGCCCTCCAACAAACATGCTCTACTCTGAGCAAATCACTCGAGGAAGAATAGGCTTCATCCTACACACCAGCAATTTGGCATAGATCTTATAAAGATGGTGCAAAAGCTGATCGGTCTAAAGTGACTAGGCTCCATAGCATCCTATTTTTTCAGGATCAAGACAATAAAGGTTCGCTTCCAAGCTTTGGACATATGGCCAATGGAAAAGAACTCCTATACCACTGCAGCAATCTCAGACTGAATAATAGGCCAATATCTCCTATAGAAGAAGGGGAGAAGCCATCCAGCCCAGAGGCTTTATCCTCTGACATGGATCATAGGGCACGCCGAACCTCCTCTTTAGTAAGTGGAACTCATCATTCGGCCCTTATTTTTTTGAATATTTTTTTCTAAATTTTTTATTTCATTATTATTGATTGATTTAATTGGTACTTTTTCTGATCTTGGGGCAAAATGTTTGATCTACATCAAGTAACATGTTGTTCTACATGTCACATTATTATTTTACAAAATCTTGAATTTTGTATAACTTATAGATTTTCTCAAACTAATCAATAGGAAACCTATGCATTAAGAAACATCAATCCCAAGTACCACTTGGTTAACTATTTTTAATCCATTGGTTTAACCATTTCTTCTACTATTTATACCACTATGGATTGCCCATGGTTGAATAAGAATTTGTTGAATTTGATCTATTGACAAAGCATTATAATAACCATAGCTGCTACACATGGTAATATAAAATATCATTTGGAAAACATGAATAAGGAATTTGCTTGTGAAAAATTTCATAGCTGACTTTGTCCTTGAAAGATTTATGCATGTTTCATTGGTCATGCTCTTGCCAAAACTCAAAATGTCCAAGATTGATAAGTATGATGGCATAGATTGGCTATTTGGACATTTCAAATTTTATTATAGTTACAAATGAAGAAATTTTGATTGACATGCTTAGCATACTTTGAGAAGTATGGTGAAAGACTATAACACAAAAATTGTTCATTCAAAATTAATTCTTTTGATGATTAATTTGGCAAATATAGTTAAACAACAACATGATTTTGATGTTGATACTACACCATCATTGCATTTGAAAGCTTTGACTTAAGCCTAGAGAATTCTCATCAACTTTAATTATTATCTGTAGTAATATAAAGTACTTTGGTTTTTCTCTACTAAACTCCTTATTCTTTTAACTTTCCCATTTAAATCAATTTGAGAAAAATCTAAGTGCATGTTCCACTCTATTTGCCACATCACTATAGTAACTAGGACCATTGCCAATACTAATAATAGCTATTCCTGATGCTTACAAGCATCACAAAATTCTCCCTCGATGCCTTTAAAAGCATTGAAATGCATCGATAAGTGAAGCATGGAAAATCATTTCTTCGATGCTTTATTGCATCGATAACCATTATAATGCTATTGATGCTTTTTAAAAGCGTCGATATATTCTAATAACTTTCCAACATTTTAAAGCAAAGAAAAGCTGTTGCTAAGTGCCGACACTTTAAAGCATTGGTAGATATTTTCAATTTCGATACTTTATTGCATCAGTAAATTAGTTAATTGGCAATGCTCTAAAGCATCGACAATCTTCTTTTTAGAAAACATATCTAAAAATAATTTACTAATCTATACAAAATACATAAATCTATCCAAAATTTCTAAAAAAATCAAACACCAACATAAAGTCATAATAAACACTCCATATTACATATATATATTTATTAAAAATAGATTACATTATCCATCATGTTCATTAAGTACAATCCACAATCAAAGACAAGAAATCAAAAGAAATATACATCTATAAAACTCAAAAAAAATAGAGAGACATCGGTCTATTTAGTGATCCTAGGAGCATGATCGTCATCGACTCTATGACTGCTTGAACTATTGGAAGCCTACAACCAAGATATAAAAACTTTAGTAGTTGAGAATATAAAAATCATAATATAAATTAAAGGATTAAGTATATGAAAATATATAAATATAGCAAAATATGTGTTGGAATTCGGTATTTGGTGCATGCATGTTTTCAAAAATTTTATTATCTAAATACCGTAGCAGAGAATAAGATTAAAATACTTTTAATCTGAATTATGTATGCATGAAAATATAAAAGCACATGGATCTATCTCATATGCTGAAATTGATATATGCTGAAATTCAGATTGTGATCAAATCACATACCTGTTTCGTAATCTTTTTCTTCAAATCTGGATCTGGAAGAGAAGAGATTCTCTCTTAGCCACACAAGTATCTGATCTCCATGAGTATCCACTCGAGATCAGCCTAGAATAGTCCTCTTTAATTTGAATGTTTGTTTCCAAAATTCAGCCTGCTGAATGTGAACGAAGCTTGGATCACAATCAATACTTGATCTCTTTCCTTGATCTTCTTCTTCTTCTCTTCTCTAGAGTTTCTCTCCTTGCTATGTGCTGCTACCAGATACTAGAAACCAGCAATGAAGAGGCACCCAATAGTTTTTGAGCATGGTACTCCTTGGGATGCACGTCCCAAGAGAAAGGGGGTGTGGGATGCCCAAGGAAAGAGAAAGAAAGAGGAAGAGAGGGCGTGAGACTTCTCTTTTGATGTATGGGGTTGCTGGTTGGATGCTCTAGGGATCTTAGGGGAGGTCCCTTTAAATAGGCACAAGGATTGAATCTTATTCAATCACATAATACAAGTCCTACTTGCATTGGATTTCCTATTAACTTAAGTTATCTAACTTACTTTAGGAGACCCTTTAGGCACCAACAATTGGAGTCCTTACACCCATAATTAGACACCCAAAAATACACCTAAGAGACGCCCCATAAGAGAACTAAAAGCCCTCTAATCAATGGACATGCCCAACTTGATCAAATCAAGGTGGCGCCTAAGAATAACTATCAAAAAAATTAATTAGGAACTTGCACCCTTAATTTATATGATCCATAACCTTAGACACCCAATAATTAGAG
>KE505473.1:112348-132952 GCA_000441515.1 Elaeis oleifera
CTTCTTTTCTTTTCCTTTTTCTTCCCGCAGCCTTCTTTGGCCGAAACAGGGGAGGGACACGAGGGAAGGAGACTCGATGGCACGAGCTCCGACGAGGGGCAGCGGCACGACCGGAGGTCCGGCAGCAGGTGGAGGCGGCGGTGGAGCAAGGGATGGCCGGCGGCAAGGTTCGGTCGGCAGGGGATTTAAAAGATTTGAAAAATAGGAGATCCATCCCCTTTCTTCACGATTTCTGACCATTGGTCGGTCGCCGGCGGCCAAGCACCCAAGGGAAGACAGAGAGAGAGATGAGGGTTCGGTCTCAGGGATGAGACGCCGCAACCGGCGGCGCCGGTGGCCGGAAAAGGGAGAAAAAGGTTCGGCCGAAACAGAGCAAAACAGGGATTCCATTTTCATGAATTTTCCGACGATCTCGAAGGCCGGCGAGGGTGCACGAAGCCATGGAATGGAGGGAAGGAAGAGAGGAAGGAGGAGAAGGGCTTACCTCAAGCTTTAACAGCGTCGTCGGCTCCAATTTCGGCGAGCATGGGTACGGGAGGCCTCGACTTCGATTGAAGAAAACAGGAAGAAAGGAGAGAGAGGGAGACCGATGATCATCGTGGGTTGTTTAGGAGGGGGAGAGGGGGTCTTATAGAGTGTAGGGGAGGTCGAATCCCCCTCGGATTCGATTTCCCTCCGGTGATTTGGTGGAATTAGACTCCCAGTGGGAGTTTTCTTCGTTCCTTTTTTTTTGTTTTGGGCTTTGGGATGATACTGGGCCCAAATGGGCCGGGGTGTTACACTTCGAAGGTTAGAAGTCGACAATTGTGGTCCAATAAATTAGATATTGTTGGGTGCTTTGTATTGCTCCCAAGAGAATTAATTCTAGGAACTGCTCTTGGACCTATTTAGACTTGCCACGTGGTGGGTCGTGAGGAGTTCCAAGGTGTTCCTTGCAAATTATTTCATAGGATTGAAGGGCCGCAGAGATTTGTCACTTTAGAGATGACCACATGGCACGATCTAGCATTTTAATGATTGGATCTGCACTGTTCAAGACCTGTATAAATAGACTTGCTGCTTGATAGAATTTTGCCATCCCATCCGCTAGCCACCTTTTCTGTTGCAGTGCTTATCAGAGAGCGTTTCTTCTTTTGTCAACCATGAAGCCATGGTTTGTGAAGTAGATGGTGAGGAAGAAGATGGCTTCTTTTCACGGGGTGTCCTCATCCAAGAGGGTGAGGACTGCTGAATTGGAACCCCTGCCGCTGCTATCTTGACTGTCTCGGGGTCGTCACAGGGCCGTCCATCAAGTCGGGCTCGATCTTCCCTATAAGGCTTGGGGTGAACACTCCCCTACCCAAAGGTAGTGGCCCGCTTCCTCACTATGGATTCCTGCCATGGTCCGGGATTGCTAAATTGAAGAATACATGGGTTCAACAGTCTTTGAAAGAGGTTGTCGATCCCTCCGCTGTTGCTTTTATTTAGGATTTTAAAGACTACAAGGCCTATCTAGTTCTTATAGTCCCAAAACTAGACCTTAGGCATCTTTGCCCCAGCAATAGTGATGAGGAGGTTGGGGCATTCTCTTCGAATGAAGATTAGGCCTTCATTCTTTATTGTACTTGCTTTTTGGTGCCTTCTTTCTGGTGTCTTTTCTATAATAAAATTTTAGTTAATGAAAAGTATATTTTCATCAATTTTACCTTACATTTGGGTGTTCTCTTTTTCATGCTATTGATGCTTATTGGCTTGCCGAAGTCTATTCTAACTTTAGCCATCAGAATCTCCATAGTCATTAGTTCTAGATAGATTTGAGCTCTATCGAGGTATAGGTCAAATTTGTTCATAGCTCGATGAAGATTTTAGAGACTTATTCCGAATTGACTTTTTGGCAATATTTTTGCTAAGTCATTTTTGTTGGTTGATTTTGGACTTTGAAATTTATCGTTGGATTCTTTTTGAGACCTTTGGTTGTGGAGGTCCTAATTTGGGTTAGGATGTCTGCTCATCGTTTGTCTTATTCGAAGTTTATTCTTTTCGAATGGTGGCTATTCTTAGAGTTATATTTTATGATGAAGATTTTTGAAGTTTGTCTTGACATAATTAGGCAGAATTTGCCAAGTCGATGACTTCGGTCATGTCCCCGAATCAATTTTGAGAATCTCATTTATGGAGGTTCTAGCTTGGGCCAGGATATCTCCAAACTATTGGTGCCATGTCGAATAAAATTTTGGAGATCTCTATTAAAGTTGAGATATCTCCGAGGGATCGATCCTTCGATCCAGTCGTCCAAGTTCAATTTGATGTTTGAATATCCTATAATCTTTGTTGTCATCATCTTATCCGAATATAATTCCAGTGGTCTCGGTCGGAGCTAAGATATCTTTGGAGGTTCATATGGCAAAGGGTTATACCCACTTAGTTGCTAAGGATGCATGATTTATCGTCGGTTCTTGTTCGACATTTGACTTATAAAAAATCTTGAGAAAAAATGATTTATTGGTATGATTGAAGTAATTACACCCCTTATTAGTACTACATCCGAAGATTCTCGAAGTTCCACATTCGATGAATTGGAGTGCCATTAAGGGTCTCCAGCTTGTATGTTCCAGATTGGATCGCTTCTGCAATCTGGTATGGTCCCTCCCAGTTTGGAGCCAATTTATCTTATTCTGTGGGTTTGGACAGTACTTCAGCTCATCCAAGGATGAGATCATTGGATTGGAAAATCTTTGCTCTAACTCGAGTATTGTAGTAGGGGCTACTCATTGCTGGTATGAGGCCATTCTGATATGAGCTCTTTTTTTATTTTTCGAATAAATTAAGGTTTGTTTGAAGTTGATTAGGATTTTCTTATTCATCATAAAGCTTGAGTCTAGTTGATGGTATCCTAATTTCGACTATAATAACTGCCTCAGCTCCAAAAGCGAGGTTGAAGAGAGTTTTTCCAGTTATTGTTCGGTATACCCATAGGATGTTGTACAATTCTTCTATACACATTCCCTTCAGTTGAGTCTGAGTTTTAATCTTTATAGAATGGTGCGATTGCTCACCTCGACCTCTCTATTAGACTATGGATGTCCAACCGAGGTGAGCCTATAGTCGATGTGGAGTTCTAAGTAAATTTTTTGAATTTCTAGTTATCAAATTAGTGCCTATTGTCAATGATGATAGCTCGTGAAAGCTCGAATCGATAAATGATCAACTTCTACATAAAATTCTGAGCTTTTGCCTCGATAATTTATGCCAAGGGCTCGGCTTCAACCTACTTGGTGAAGTAGTCGATTGTCATGATTAAGAACTTTCTTTGTTCAGTCGCTTATTGAAATAGTTTGAGGATGTTGATTGCCTATATTACGAAAGGGCAAAGAGCAACAATTGATGTGAGCTCAATTGTCGGCCTTCTCTAGATATCAACATATTTTGGTACTGCTCATATCGCTTGATGAGCTCAATCACCTCTTTTCGCAGAGTCGGCCAATAATATCTCTATCAGATAATCTTGCAGGCTAGAGATTTGCCCCCCAAGTAGTTGTTGCAGATTCCTTCATACCTTCTAAAGAGCATAATCTACTTCGTAGGGACGTAGACAACGGAGTAGAGGTAGGGAGAAGGTTTTTTGTAAAGTCTTTCGTCAAGGTATATGTACCATGGTGCTTGTCTTTATTGCTCAAGATTGAACAAGATGAGAAGGTAACCCTCCCTTGACTAAGTAGTTGATGATGGGATCCATTCAACTCAGCTCATGTTTGACCTAAAACACCATAGGCTTATCAATACTTCGAACTTCTAGATGTTTAATTATGCTTAGTTCACCCCAATGTGGTGCGATGAGAAAGTGCATTAGCTCAGACATTTTCTGATCTAAAAATCTACTAGATCTCTAGGGTTCTGTAGATTGTTGATATTTTCTTAAGCTTCTATGGTACTTCATCATTATGGAATCTTGGCTTCATACTCACACCAGACTTGTCCAATGATATGCTACAAGTTGGAGAAGACCTTGAGATCTTTTTTTCTCAAGTTCTTTGCAAGTTAGAGTCCAGTGATGAGAACTTCATACTCGACCTCCTTATTTGAGATTTTAAAGTTGAATCAGAAGGCGTACTCTATTACGACTCCATCCAAACTGATAAGAATGAGCCCGACATCGCATCCTTGAATGTTCGAGACTCCATCGACATGTAGAATCTAATGGAAAAACTTTTTGGTGCCCTCAGATCTTGTGGAGGATAAATCCTCAACATCCTCAAATCTTGTCAAGGATGGGCCCTCGGATCTTGTTGAGGGTAGTTCTTTGACGTCCTCAAATCTTGTTGAGGATGGGCCCTCAGATCTTGTTAAGGGCTGTTCTTCTTCTTGGATAGTGCATTCCACAAGAAAGTTAGCTAATGCTTGAGCCTTCATTTCAGGTTGAGGCTAAAAGTTGATGTCGAATTTTTCAAGCTCTATTATCTATTTTGCCATACATTTGAAAGTATCAGTTCTTTGGAGAATTGCCTTTAAAAGTTTGATCAATTAGGATGACCATTGAGTGGGCATGAAAGTAAGGTTAGAGACGCCGCACAGAAGTAATGAGCATGTAGACCACTTTTTTGACTTTGGAATATCTCGTTTTCGTATCCCAAAGGATCATGCTCATACAATAGATCAGCTTTTGGATCTCTACATCTTCTTGAACTAGAACCAAAGTAATTGGTTTGAGTTAAACAGCCAAATATAAAAATAATTACTCACCTTCTTCTGGCTTAGAAAGAAGTGAGGGGCTCTGAGGTACTGTTTGAGACTTTCAAAAGTAGTTTGACACTCCTCTAACCATTCAAAAGTCTTCATCTACCTTATCACCTGGAAGAAGAAAGGTATTTTCAGCCAACTTAGAAATGAATTGGCTAAGAGCTACAACTTGGATCGATAAGCTTTGGATATCCCACCTGGTGCTCGGATGCTTCATGTTGAGGAGGGCTCGAATTTTTTCTGGATGAGCTTCAATCCCTTACCGATCACCATAAAATTGAGGAACTTTTCTAAAACGACTTCAAAGATGCATTTATTTGCATTGAGCTTCATATGATGCTAGCGCAATTGGTTGAATGCTTTCTCTAGATAAGCAATATGCTAATCTGCTTCCGCACTTTGGACAAGCATATCATCGATGTAGACTTTTATGTTATAGTCAATCTGATGTTTGAACACTTTGTTGATGAGGAATCGATATGTTGCACTTGCATTTTTTAATAAAAGATATTATTTATAATAATACAAATCTTTATCGATTATGAATGCGGTCTTCTCCTCATCCTTAGGTGCCATTTGAATCTGATTCTGAGAAGGCATCCATAAAGCTCAATAATTAATGTCCTAAGGTGGCATCAACAAGTTGATCAATCTTTGAGAGTGAAAATCTATCCTTTGGGTAGGCTTTATTAAGATCGATATAGTCGATGCAGATTTTCTACTTGTCATAACCTTTCTGATCATGATGACATTGAAAATCCACTTTGGATCTTGTGCTTCTTGGATGAATCCTGCTACCATCAGTTTGTCGACTTCCTCATCGATAGCTTGTTGCCACTCCAGGATGAAACTTTATTCTTTCGCCATACTGGTCGATGATTTGGATTCATATTTAGTTTATGACCAATGATATCAGATGGAATATTTGGCATGTCTGATGCTGATCAGACAAAGATGTCCTCGTTCGCCTGTAAAAAGGTCATCAGCTGATCTCTTTGGTTGGTTGTCAGTTGGGAGCTGATTCGAATTGTTCGGGTTAGGTCATCCTCAAAGCAAATGATGACGAGCTCCTCAGCTGGTTCTCTTTGATACTCTCTCGAGTCTTCCCTATGATTTTTAATTAGCAAGGCTTCTAGTGACTTCTCCTTGATAGTTACAAGAAAATATTGCTGGGCCAACATCTGATCTCCTCGGATCTTACCGATGTCATTTTGAGTTACGAACTATTGTAGTAGAAATTTATCCTGAGGTTGGATTTACTGGAATTGGGCAGCGACGGCAAATCGATGACGGTAGAACCTGCAAGAAAATCTCTGATCGGATGTGGCTCCGATGGGGACCCTCAGACGCTCAAGTTAGAATTCTGAACAACAGAGGAAAGAAGTGAGTGAGATGGGAGAGAGGAGATTTCATACCTTGAGGATCTCTTATGGGCCTTTATTTATAGGCGAGGCTAAAGAGCTATAAGAAGGAGAATCAAACAGTTAGCCTTGATTTATCAATGAGATTCGATCATTATCCTTCCCTTATCTAGAGAGATTTGTTTGTTATTCTTTTTTATCCGCTTGTCATCATTTATTCTCTAGATTTTGAAGATTTGTGGAGGCTGAAGGTCAACCTTTCCTACTTCATGTCTTCATCTGCCTTGGTAAGCATGATGGCTGCAACGGCCTACAAGGGTGAGGTCGGCCTTGGCAAGTGCGTGGAGACCTTGGAGCTGCATGGACTTTGCAGCTCCTTACAGGCAGCTTCAATGTTAGTAGAGGATGCGTTGCACGTGCATGGGAGACTTCGGGATCACTCACAGGGGACTCTGGTGCCATCGATCACGGACCTAAGGCAGGTCGGCACCTGGTCGAGGTGCGAGCAGGGGAGATCGACTTCAGAGCCTCCCGTGGATGATTTTGATGCTAATAGAGGTAGGGCTTGCTTCAAATTCGCTATGGGCATGTAAGAGAAGCATGATGATGTTAAGAGATGGCCTCGAAGCGTCGAAGCTCAGATTCCAAGAGGCTTGTCATCGTGCGAGTGGGTGATTCTGGGTGCCTGGATCTGAGAAGGATCGGAGCCAGTGGAGGGGAGGCACGAATGGGTGCCACGCCATCAAAGGTGGATTGTGTGCATGGGGGAGATCGGGTCCACAGGTCCAGAAAGGCCAAACCTGACTGTGGATGGCTTCAACATGGCTGGAGGTGAGAAGCATGTGCAGACACTTTAGAGCCTCTCACGGGTGGCTTCGACATCATCTGGAGTTGCATGTGGGTGTGTCAGAGGGCCTCGAGCCCATAGATGCTGACCTTGACCTCGTTGGAAGCCAGATGCATGGGGGGCTTGGATCAGGGAGCTTGGAGAGATTAGCACCGTCAGTGGGGGGTTCAGATCTGAGAGCTTGGAGAGATCGACACCGTCAATGGGAGGCTCAGATCTAGGAGCTTGGAGAGATAGGTGAAGGCTAGATTCAGGAGCTTGAAGAGATCGGCACCATCGATGGGGGGCTTAGATTTGGGAGCTTGGAGAGATCGATGAAGGCCAGACGCACGAGAGGTCTTTAGGGCCATCCAATGCGCAAGGCAGGTGCATACAGCAGGATGGCGAGGTAGGATGGTTGGGTTCCCCTCGACATCCAATGCAGGATCCTCACCCCCCATCTCCCACCCTACTCCCCCTTATTCCTTCTCTCTCTCCTTTCTTCTCTCTCTCTTATTTTTTTTACATCACCTATTAAGGGGCGACATAAGGGGTGGAAATCATTGCATGCACCAGGTTTAAGGGTCACCGGTGAGGGATGAAATGGGAAGAAATTATTGCCCATGTCAGGTGCAAATGGGGAGACTTTAGAATGTCTTATCAGGAGAGGACTGTGGCCTCGGCTTGGCTGTAATCTTGGCTCAGGCTGGAGCTTCATCTTGACTTAGTTTTGGGTTTCATTTTGGCTCGATCTCAGATTTCACCTCGGCTCATGTGCTTAAGGATCCACGATCCTATAAGAAAGATAACATGGAATAATAAATAAGGACCTAAGAGCCTTTTACCATAAAGATTTTTGAATCATTGGCATCTCTCCCTCTTGAGCCCGTTCTCCTAGAATATCCTTGCTTCCTTCCTTGTTTGGATCCTCTTTTTTTATCTAGATATTGGTTGTATCCTTGTTTAGACCTTCTTTCCTTATCTAGATCCTACTAAGAATTCAAATTTAAAATTTTAAATATAAACAAGGAAGCAAAAATGATCCAAGAATTAAGGGATTCCTATAGTCTTCTTTATCTGAAAGTTGTGATCTCCTTCCTTATCTGGAGCCCTTTAGTTTTGAGCCCAACTAAGATAGTCTCGAGGGAGAGTACATCAACTGATCTGATCTGATTTGATCGGCATATGGTTGATTTGAAGGTAGTCAGGTTTGATCGACATCCACTGATCTGCAGATGGTTGGTCCTGATTTGTATTTGACCATTCTGCAGATGATCGGATTTGATCGATGTTGGAATAGTGCGATGAAACTCCTTCTATTGAATATTTGCTCCTTCCCATAAAAGGATCTAAACTCTTCCTTTAGCATCATTCTGTTGTGGTAGAAATTTATCTTGAGATTGGATTGACTGGAGTTAGACATCGACGGCATGTCGATGATGGTAGGACCTATAAGAAAAATCTCCGATCAGATATGGCTCCGATAGGGGCCCTTTGATACTCAAATTACAATTTTGGACAACAGAAGGAAGAAGTGAGTAAAATGAGAGAGAAAAGATTTATACCTTGAGGGTCTCCTATGGGCCTTTATTATAGGTAAGGCTAAAGAACCGTGAGAAGGAGAATCATACAGTTAGCCTTGATATATCAGACGAGATTCGATCATTATCATTTCCTTATCTGGAGAGATTTATTTGTTATTTCTTTCTTATCTACTTGTCATCATTTATTTTTGAGATTTTGAAGATTTGTGGGGGCTGAAGGTCAATCTTTCCTGCTATATGTCTTCATCCACCTCACATCTTTGGCTAGTACGAAATCACCCTCCAATAAGAACCATACTAGCAAATGGTAGGTGGAGATGATTGCTCGAAGGGTATTGAGTCTTGGTTGTCTGAGAATCGCATTGTCAGCTGAAGGTACTCGGATGATGAGAAAAGTCAGATGCACAATCTTTTGATAAGATTCTGCTTTGATGGTCACTAGTAGAGTGATCTCTCCAACTGCTATAGAATCTTCTGAGAATTCGAGTAAAATAGTGTTTACTCATTTTAGCTGATTAGATGGCAGTTTCATATGTTAAAAAGCATCATAAAATAAGATATCAGCAGAGCTTTCATTATCAACAAGGATCTTTTTTATATTATAATTTACTATTATCATTGAGATAACAATAGAATCATTATGAGTTTGAACTCAAATATCATTATCAAGAAAAAAAAAATTAAGCCATCTATCCTATATCTTTTCGAACTTGTAGCTTGATCTTCTAACCCCCTGCTACATCCCAGGCTCAAGAGCATGTTGATGACACTAGTCGTTTGTTGGTTGTTGTTGTTCTTCTTGTCGGATTGATGCCAAGATGGTTCCTCAGGCGTTTGATTTTGATACTCTCAAATATATTTTCTGAGATAGCCTCATCAGATGAGCACCTCAATCTTGTCCTTCAGTTAGAGGCATACATCAGTATTGTGATCGTGGTCATGATGGTAGTGGTAGTATTTTCGCTTGCTCCATCGAATTGATGGAGCTTTCATTGATAGAGGTCAGTGAATGTACTCTTTACCCTTGATCATCATGAGGATCTGAGTTTGAGGAGCGGTCAATGGGATGTAGCTGTTAAAACACTGAGGAGAACTCCTCGATTGGAGAGCTTAGGCTAGTCGGGAGGATTCTTCTTCATCTCAATTCAGGCGCATGTCCTTCTGGATATGCTTTGTTTATTTAGGGTCTGACCTTGTTCTTATTGATGGGTAATTTGGCCTTCTTTAGCCTACATATATTTACAAGCCCGGGTTAGAAGATCGGCGTAATCCCTTAAAAAAATCTTATTGAGGGAGTGGACGAGGCACTCATTGTGGAGGCCTCACTTTAGAGCTGACATGGTGATGGCTTCATTGAGATTGCGGGCTTCTAGTGTGGCCACATTGAAACACGCTACATAATCCCGTAGACATTGCCTTCTTCTTGGTGGATGGAGAAGAGGCTAAGGTCCTCAGTTGGATTTGATTGTTCCCAAGTGAGCAAGAACTAACATCCAAGTTGTTTGAAGGAGTAAATTGACCCTAGCTGGAGATCGAAGTACCAAACCCTTGTTATCTTCTTCAAGATTGCAGGGAAGGCAAGACAAAGGAGGCATTCGAGGCGTCCTGGAGCATCATGAGGACCTTGTAGCCCTTCTGGTGATCCAATGGATTAGTAGAGCTATTAAACGACTCTACCTATAGCATCTTGAACCGATGTAGAATCGCTTCCTAAAGGATGGCATGGGAGAAAGGTGGCCCGAAACTAAAGCCGAAGGCCTTGCCGTCTCCTCTACCACTCATCTGAACTTCCGCTAGGCAGTGCTTGATCTCCCAAACCTTCTACTCGAGGTCATCCTCCTGATGAAATCTTTTATGATGTAGGGAGTAGCTCGAGATAGAATCTTTGCCATAGGAGGTTGGAAAATGCTAATATCTTCTACCATGGCTGGAGCCATGGTGGGATGGTGATCAACAATCACCATGGGAGATCATGGGCTACTCGAGGGGAACTCTCCAGGATCGAGGATTGATTTTGGCTACTATGCTATGATTGCATCATTTGTGAAGCAAGCTGAAGGGTTACCACTACTCTATGGTCTGCTGTAGGTGCTGGACGATATTGGTCAACACCTGAATCTGGCGGACTAAGTCGTCGAACTGCTAGGGGTTAGTTGTCACGGGTGTCGATGCTGGCTGCATGGATCCAACAGATGGCGAGGTGACCCCACTTGGCTTCATCGAGCAGACTGTCAATGAGAAGTGGTAGAGTGATTGTGCCTTGCCATATTTTCGGTCTCCTTTAATGGGTTGTTGGTATCCTTCCTTTAGTGCCAAATTGTTGTGTCAAGGCTTTGGAGGATGCTAATGTGACCCAAGGTGGAGGAGAATCCGAGCATTGGGATGTTGAGATGGCCTACAAAAGAAGTTCACACTTATCGTGATTCTCTAATGGGACCTCCGATGCTTAAGTTAGTTGGAGCTTGAGAACAGTAAAGGAGGGAGAGCATAGGCTTATTATTCCATACCTTAAGGATCCCCTCATTATTTTTTATATAAAGATAGAGTAGTAGGCCATTATATAGGTTGGTAGGCCAGATCATGATATATTAGGCTGTTAAGATAGAAAATCTAGAGACTATTAGTCATGAGTAGTAGCCATATTCTAGCAAAGATTTCAGGTGGTGGCCCATGTGGCTGAATAGGTAGGTGATATGAGGTCGGCATATGGTCGAGGTCTTAGTTCGAAGCATCCTCCTCAGTGTTGGTTGTGGAAAATCATCTTGAGTGGTCAGAATCGGGAGGCTGGTTGGCATCTGAATAAGGAGGTTGGATGGGAGCTGACGAGATCATTCCTTCTCAATTCTCCATAGTGGTCATATTGAGTCGTTGGATGTGATCATCGATAGTGTGTTGATGTCTTCGGTAGATCATTGAGGATGGCATTCGAGGATGAAGTTTACTGAAGTTGCATACTCTATTCCTTGGCATCTTAACGATACTATTGTTTAGAATCCATCTTGGTATCACAGCCGATCTGAAGAGTATATTCAAGGATGAGTTCCAAGGATAATGGCCGAGGTACTATGACCCTGTAACAATATGATACATGGATAAATAGAAAATATTATATGAATTATAATTGACTATAAAAGGCAACCTATCAATCTAATCAAGATAAGAGAGATCAGCTTCATAAAACAGCATATCAAGCAAATTAAGGTAAGAAGGATTAGATAAGAATATAGTATATCAAGCTAAACAAAGTGAGGGGCATGAAAGATAATGTTGGGGCTAATAAAAAGATAGCCATCAATGGCTCTTAGGTTGCTTTCCTTAATAGGCCCTGGGTTACTTTCCCCAATACCTCCATCCAACTAAAGTTGCAAAGTGACCAGGCAAGAACAATTGAGTTTGGAGAGTAAGACTTAAATCAAGTAACTGTATAAATTTTTGTCCAAAAAATTTGCAAGTTGAAAGTTCAATGGAACAACAGGTATTGTAATTTCTTTGAGAAAATGATAGGGAACAAAATGGCAATCTATTTCAATATATATTCTTTGCACACTCATGGAAGCATTATTGTATGCAAATGAAGCACTTAATAAAAGGGGTGGCTAAAATAGAAACAACTTCTATGTCTTCTAGAAGCCATTGCTGCCAAATAACCTTAGAATTAGTATCAACTGAGGCTTCCACTGAGGAATAAGCAACAACCAGTAACTTTTACTTTTCATGACATCAAAGAATCACCTTGAAAGATGCAAAATCTAGTATTGGATCAGCAATCTTGAACATCACTTTCCTAGTCTACATTTAAGTATGCTTAAGATCAAGATATGAATTTGAAGAATAAAAGACATCATGAAAAATTATACTTTTAATGTATTGCAAATCTAAAGTACAATAACGTAATGAGTAGAATGAAAAGCTATAATAAACTAACTAATAATGTGGATAGCATGACTTATATCAGGCTTTTTAATAGTGAAATAGCAAAGGCTCTCGATAAGCTATGCATATAATGCAAGATTTGAAAGAAGAATCCTATTAGTAGACCAATATTTAACATTAAGCTCAAGTGGTGTATCAACAACTCTGTTATCGCTCATATGACTTCTATGGACAATAACCAAGGAATATTTCTCTTGAAAGAAAAAAATATCATGTCCTATGGGGTTTGGCTTATAAGGCATATAGGGTTTGCCTAAATTTCTCAATTTACAAGTATATATGTATCAAAACTGGCGATGGAAGAAGAAAGAGCATTTAGAAAATTCAATCATTATTGATTTCATAATATAACTAAGTTTCATTAGAAAGAGTCATTGGTTTCAAATTACACAGTTTCCAATACAATTTTATTCAAATGAGGAAAATTAACTAAATCCTAATCCTTTGATGCTCAATCCACAACCCTGTATGAGCTACTCGTCAACATCTAGTAAAAGGATAAGGAAAAAAAAGTGAGCTAACAACCCAATAAATTACCTCTACACCTCTAGTCATATCAAGCATATATATGCATTTATATGTATATATGTATATGCATATTCATATAAGTTTCAAATATCATTATAAATTGTAACAAAACCTAAGTCTACAAATTTTTAGGAAGAATTCCATAACTAGCATGCAAATGTTTAACAAAAAAACTTCATCTTCCAAAATAATAGTACAAAACTAGTTTGAAATATATCGCATAAAGAAAATCTCTTTTATGAAATTTTTAATAAAAGCAATGACAATTTGTGCCCTTTCTTATTTTTAGTGACTATAGCCATGATTAACCTCATGATAAAGTTGAAAAGAGGTCAGGCTAATGATCAGCATATGTTAGTGATTGCCTCAGCTAGTGAGGCTTGGAAAGAATTAGCTTTAAATACATAAGTTTCTAGAGAGCCCCTTAACTGGTTAGGATCAAAAGAATTAGTATTTTATGTATAACATACTAGTGATTAGGTTTGACTGACTAGTCTAAATCATAGTTAAACCATACTGTAATATTAATTTCATTCAAACTAGTTTTTCAATCATTAAGTGAGCATAATTGTTTCAAATATTCATGCATTTTGAAATAGGATGTAACATATCATTTCAAACATCACTTTCAGATAGATCAGTTATCATGCCTATGATCATGATCAAGTAATACATTGCATGCTTGATCCATATTTTGACATCATTTTTTTGTGGGATAAGTCAAGCATAATAATAATATTTATTTATAATTTTTAATAAATAATTCTATATAAGGTATATTTCAAGAAAAGCTATCTTATAGATACATACTTTAAATTAGGATAGAGCATACTAATCAAGATATAAGTTTCAAAATAGTTTTGCTAAAAAAAGATTTATATAAGTGCATGAAATAAATACTAGGATAATTGAGGCACCAATAGAATAAGATTGATAGGATTAAAAATTCCTCTCAAGAGGGCTTCACATGGCTTAATACAAATATATCAAAACATTTGGCTCCCCTCCACTCCTCCAATCCAATTTTTCCTTCATTTTTAGGTATATGGAAGGTTCCACGGGCTTGCTAGAATACTTTCAGACTATGGATGTTGACTTGAGATTTGTAAACTAGTGGTGTTCTTGACTCTAGATTGTAGAGCTAGATCTAGTCAAATATTCCCCAAGCCTAGTATCCAAGGATTTTTTTCTAATCCCTTTCCTAAGTTCTTCATCAAAATTAACAAATAAGAAGGTTATGGTTTTACCTCAAATAGGATTAAAGTGTAAAATCTCATTCTAAATTTCTCCTTGTCTAAATGACACACCCCTCACAAAATCAAGACCATCAATTAAAGGAGATCTATAAAGAGAATAGAGGTACTGATGGAAATATATGAGGAAGAGATGGAGGAAGGACATGGTCAACAAGTGGTGGCACCTACAGACTTCAATGGTCCTAATGTGGGTAATAATTGGTAAATCATAAAATGATAGTCCAATCAGGGTAAGAAACTATCAATGATGGGATCCATTGATAGTGAATGGCAAGGCAAAGTCCAACATGGTGATCCTAAAAATACTGATTCCTAATTTTATATTAGAGTGAACTGAGGAATGTAATTAAGAGAGAAGCATACCCTTATTGGAGTTCCATAAGATGCATTTATAGAAAAAGCCAAAAAGAGAAAGAGTGAAGAGAGAGACAAATGGAATAGAGAGAGAAAGAGAGTGCATATGGAGGGTTTTGTGGACATCTACCAAGCCAAAGAAGGTAAAGGGAGAGAGAACAAGAGGAAGAGAAAGGAAGAAAGACCAAGGGTGGTGGTTTGATGATGGCTTTGGTGGCCAACAGCTACAGGATTGATAATTGGCAACAACGACAAGCAATTAGGATAAAAATAAGAGAAAGAGGGAGAACACATGTTAAAATAGAATTCACAGCTCAGTATAGGATCAAGCCTCAACATGCTCACTAGGGGTGGAGCTCTATTGCCAAAGAGTCTAGGCCAAATAGGGAAGAAGAAGAGGCTCATGACTTAAAATAGGGTATGAGGCCGGTGAATGATGGAATAAGAGAGGAGATGGATGCCAAATAGGGATGTTTGGGATAAGAATTTGATATTTTTATCAAAGTCCAGCTTAAGCATGATAGTTCCTTGCAACTAGAGGAGAAGTAAGAGAGTTGGAGAACTTAGGCATTAAACATAGTAATGATATCGGTTTTAGCAGGTCAACATAGAAGAGAAAAGATTTGGCAACTATAGGGTTACACCATCATGGGTGGGGAGGGTAGGGGGATGGTTTAGTAAATATGGAGGCTAGGATTTCCTTCCCTTTTAGTGAAGCCGAGAAGGAGATGTAGTTGATCTCTCTCTCTAACTCAAATAGGGGGGCTATATATGCTTCATTGGATAGGTTTTTTGTTTCAAGTCTATCCAATGGGTTAGGCCTTAGAAATATCATCGAGATATATTTTGAGCTTAAATTTAGAGAAAGTACTTTAAAGGACCTAAGTCCTTCATTTGAAAGAATTTACATAGGTGGCATTGTGTGGCATGTATACCATCAAGATAACTTCCTATAAAGATTATACGATCAATATAGAGTAAAATAAATCATTCTTTGGTTGTATTATGAATAAAAGAGTGGCATCATGAGCAATTTGAAAATACCAATTTACAGTATAATACTACTAAACCTTGCTAACCAAGCATGAAGTGCCTATTTCTATCCATGTCACGTAGAACAAAACTAACAAACTTGATAGGCCTGATAAAGTAGATTAAGAGGAGTTGTGTAGACTTCTTTTTGGTGTTTGCCATTCAACAATGCATTTTGATATTCTACTACTTGTAAAGGCCACTTTTGTACTAATGTTGCTGTAATAAGAGCTGGAACATTAGTCATATAGGAGCAAAAGTCTTTTCATGGATATTCCTTAGAAAAGCCTTAGCAACTATATGGGTTTTGTATACTGTTCAATAGAATCGACATTATCTGATTTTTATCACCACTTACACCCAACAACCAACACTCAGTAGATAAGTCTATAAAATTCTATGTTTTGGTACTTCTTTTGTACAAATAGCTCTTCTACCATAGGCTACTTCCAATTTGTATCAAAAACTATGTTACTATAAGAGTGTGGCTCATGATGAGTATGGTGGAAAGAAAGCATTGATAATAATTATTGTATTTGGGTGGTATCATTCTTATTGTGGATAATATGAGAGGGTGTCATATTGATTAAATATACAAATGCATGAACTGCTTTCCCCTAAAGTTCATGAGGTATAGAGGATGAGCAAAAGAGTATGAACAATTTCAATAATATGATGATCTTTCTATTCAGAATCACCTACTTTGTTGTGGTGTCTCAACATAAGGTAATTGAGGTAAAGGTTTGGATTTAAGCATATTTTTAAAGGTATTTGATAGGTATTCACCATTAGAATCAGAATAGAATATTTTAATGATTTTGAAATTGCTTTTGATTTTGATGGTAAATTTAGGATAAATCTTTAAGATGTCAAACTTAGAATAAACCAAGCAGTCCAAGTATTTCTAAGTAGTCTTCTATAAATAATGCATAATAAGAAGCTCTTCTCACAAGCAATAGCCACAAGTTTCCAGATATTAGAGTATATCAAACCAAAAGAGATATAGAGAAACATGCTCACTTTTATTGAACAAAAGAGCATGATGCTTGGCTAATTGTCAACTACTGCATCTAAAAATTAAATGCAAACCATTGTTACCATATAGCATAGCTTAGAGGTAAATACATGTCTATTATGCCAAAGCAAAAAGGTTGAATGAGCAGAACTAGTCGCATGAGTAGTGATAGGTTGACTACTCATCTAGACACACTAACTTTCTTTATAAGAGATATTTTACTTTCTAGACTATCCTAACTTGCTTCCTCAATGAATAAGCCTATATGATAGGTTCAAAAGATGAGAAAATAATATAATCAAGGCCCTTTTAACATAATTGTCCAATAGATATCAAATTCACTAAAATTTTTGGTACAAAATGAATATCTTGAATTGATGAATGATTTAAAAAAGATTCATGAACCTGTATAATTCATGCACACCTACATAATCTTATCACCAATGTCGGCACGTATCACCTCTAATCATACTTATGTTTTGGTAGTTGTGTAATTTTGCTCATAAACATATGCACCTCCTTACACTTATACCTAGTTGGCTCGCTCCAATGTATTCTATAGTTCCATGCACATCTATATAATTTGATCCATCTAAACATGAAATTAATTCCCTTGTTTCTTGCTTAATCAATACTATAAGAAATATGAAAACTAGTGGCACACTTTTTCCAACAAATATTCAAAACCAATGCCGTAAAACACTTTTGGTAGTAGATAGAAAAAATTGCTACCATAGATATTGGGTAGTTTGATTTTGTACAACTTCTCTTGTAGTCAAATTAAACCATTGAGGAAGTCTGTATTAATCTAATTATTCTGGTATTTCCACTAGCAAAAGTCACTTATTATGTGGGAGTTTATTTTGCAATATTTTTTATTATCTTAATAATAAATCTACACCCAACACTCCTCTTCTGCTCTCCTCTCTAGTCCGAAGGGGAGAAAAAAGATTTTCTTGATCCCATCCAACTTGGAGCTCTCAAAAAAAAAGATAATAAAAGAATTGCAAAAGTAGAGCTTAAATCTTCTTTCTTTCATTGATTAATTCTCTGTATTATAAATTGAGATACATAGTCCTTATTTATAATAATGATGTTCGTCCTTACATAATTTAGATCAATTTCTTTCTTATCTTCTAGAAAGATCCATCTTTGAATAATTTGAGTTGAACTCCTTTTTCTAGCTTAAATAAAATTAGATTTCTAAAAAATAATAAATATAAAAAATAATAAAAAATATCAAATTTATAGGAGATAGATCTTGACTTCTATATTAACTTTGCTTCTATTAGTTTGCCTAATTCTTTATGAATTGTAAGTTAACCTTCATCAAAGTCTTTCTTAAGAAAAAAAATTTGATTTGACTAGTTCATTTCGAGGCTGAAACAATAAATTTTGACCTGATTTAACCTTTTAAGGGGCTATCCGAGAATTATAAATCTCAAATAGATATCTAATTTTTTTAAAAAAATAGATCATCACAATTGAGTATTATATGACTAAGTTATAACCTTCTGAAATTAGACACATAATTTGACTTTTTGATGTGATGGATCTTGCTCACGAATTCTATCTAGCTCTATTTGTATTGGCAAACATGATTCACATCAAATGCTCATAGTGATAAAAGTAATTCATATCGAGTCTGGAGATCATTCTAGATATCCTTAGTGATTAAAGTAATCCACGTCGAATCTGATGATCCACCTATATCAATCTTGGATGTCCTCTTCTCCCATCTTCAACTAAATGTGGTCAACCATTAGGTTTCATCCTTCCTCTTAGGTGCTTATCAATGGTTGTCGACATCCTCTTTGCATCCCTTCCCCTTTGCCCCTTCGGTCCTATGAAATCTTAAGTCAAAGAGCTTACATAGTCCCATGCAAACTAGTCTCTTTGGCAGGCTTTGCTGATTAAGCTGACCCTAAGAAACTTCTTTCCTTTTGTGTGGTAACTTCCTCGACTTTAGTTGGATTGGGCTTGGCATCAAGCTTCTCCATATCAATTAGATCTTATAGTAGATAGGGACAGTAATCCCGATGAACAATATCACTCACCAAGCATTAAATGTAGGGTTCATGTGGATGCTGGCCAAAATTGTCTCTCCTTTGCTTGATTTGTCTGTCTTTAGATTTAAATCTTTTGGATCTAGGATTTTTATCACTACAAGGAAAAGATTTTTCACGATATTAAAAATATCACCAAAAGTCTTCTAGAACGTCGCTGCAGTCTTTTCAAGATGTTTGGTATAATGTCACCAAGAATGTTGTGCTAGCCACATCGCTAATGGCTAATCACGACGTTCGTCCCAAAATGTCGTAGAAAGGATGTCAAAAGTGTGACGTATGACCAAATATCATGGAACGTTGGTTGATTGAGCGACGTTTCACTAACATCGTGGAACAATGATCTTTCGTGATGTTTTCCAAACATCATGGAATGAGGATTTGTCGCAATGTTTTTCGGACATCGTGGAATGTGGATGATTGCGCAATATTTCACTAACATCATGGAATGAGGATCTTTCACGATGTTTCACAAACATCACAGAATGATTTCGCTAACATTGCAGAACAATGATGTTTTACGACGGTCACATTTTGATTTATTGGTAGTTCAATTATAACCTATATAAATATTACATTTCATGGTATATATTTAAATACCAAGTAAATTATCCATTTTCAATCAACAAATCATTCAACAACTAAAATATGAACTCATATGCAATTTATAATCAAGATGAATTCATACATAAAGTTTATAATCCAAAAATTAAATTATCTTTATCCAAAGAGATGACGTTTCCAACCAAAAGCATCAAGAGACTATGTCTCTATCAAAAAACAACAAGTCTTCATCTATGCCACCAATTTGCCTCTAACCAAAAGTAACAAACTCATTATCTAATTGTCTATAACAAAACAAATGAGTTCGTAACTCGACAACACAAAGCGCATAAGGCCCGTCTGCCATGCATGTCCTCAAAACCATATATTCATAAGTCCTTGAGTCATAGGATCTCTGCCAAAAAGAAAATAGAATCAATTAAGTGCCTACATATTATGCTAGCAAAATACATACATGGTCCCGTTATGTTTACAAAAAGATTTAAGAACGTATTAAAGAAACAACTTAAGTAACTTACGTCATAAATATGATAAGATATTCTATGATGCTCATAGAGCTTCTAAAATCCTTTATTGACACTCCATATGTGTATTTTGAAGCTCCATTAGTGCTTTTTGAAGCTCCATCTGTGCCTTAATTGAAGGAATAATTGCATGTCCGATCGATCAGATCATGATGTAGTGAAATTTCAAAAAATTTTTGATCTAACGTGCGATCAGATCGAGATCGGATCTCAATCGTGGCCAGATCGATCATGCATCTAGATCAAGAGATATCAAAAAATAGAGATTTAAACTATTTTAAATCAGATGGTAATGTGATCATATCACTTTGCGCGGGTAGAAGAACTTCGCAGTCTGATGATCTGCGGATTCGAGGTTCATTGTTGAGCCGTACACGTGCTCGACCTGTACAGATATCTACTCGAGCTTGGACTAAGATGCTTTCTCTTTCTTCAATCCATCTACTCCTAGACAGATTAAGCAAGCTCCTTGATCAGCTTTGGATCTAATCTTCGGCAGGCTCCGAATGATGCTTGATCACATCCTTCTCGCTTCTTCATGTAAATCGAATGGATTTCGACTTTTCGAGACCACCAGATGTGACGCCCACCACCTTTGGGCATGAAAGAGGGTGAGAGATCAGAGAGGAGAAGGGGAGGAGGCATGGAGATTGGAGGAGGAGGTGTGAAATTTTTATCTCATAAAAATCTACATTCATCGATTAATAGGGCACCGATTAAATGCCTTAAAGTAGAAGGACTCTAGTTACCGCTCCCACCCTATTTTTCTCTCTTTTGTCTCACCAAAGCACTGAGAAAAACCTGATGGGCATCAGCAAAGGATAAGGTTGGTTGTTGCCCAAAACAATTTCCTTTGTTTCAAATTCGAGCAATTCAAATTTAACT